>JAPYZI010003684.1:0-28399 GCA_030523105.1 Ophioninae sp. A BG-2022a | reverse complement strand
GGGGGGAGGAGGAGGCGGAGAACGGAACAGGAGGCCCTCTGTGCTAACTCGCACGTGAGAAATCGGGTCGATCCGGATAACGAGAGCAAACCTGGATCGCGAAGGAATAAGACGGTGAAGGGTCTTCCGAAGAAAGGGGGTGGGGGGAGCGAGATGCAAGAAAAAAGATCGTGGATAGGTGGGGGGGGGGCTCGAGAGCCCGTAGAGCGTCATTTCCTTCGCGGGGCGAATCTCGCTCTTGGACTTCCGGCAATCACGTGACCCGTGACCACCTTGTGTCACGATGCACTTCCGGTGTGCTCGAACGTCACAGCTCGTCTTTTTCGAATGTCCCTCGTTAAACGGACCCTCAATTCGACCTCTACGTTTTACAAGATTTTTCCTTTGGACCGAACAAATTCTGGATGGTAACAACGACGAGCGACTCAAAACTAAATGACTTTAAAAACAAAAAAAAGACATAAAAAAATTAAAAAAAAAAAAAAAAAAAAAAAAAATCACGAAAATAAAAGATTATTTTACGAGCCCTTTTTTTCGGGATTTTCGTACCGGAAGTCGACCAGTCCCCACCTCTCTTATTGATATTGTGCAACGTTGTGAAATTGAGCCGACATTCTCGAACTTTTAAAGATACACGTACACGTGTTCACGAATATTACGCATGGCTGCCATGCTGTATATACGTGTGTGGCTTTTTGCCTCCGTTGTCTCCGGTGAAAGTAGAGTTATTGGTGAAAAGAGAGAAAGAGAGGGAGAGAAAAGGGAGGAGGGTGGGGGAGGGGGGTAAGAATTGAAAAAAAGCATTTTGGAGCAAACGAAACGTTCACGGAGGTAGAGAGACAAGACAAGATAACGGTTGCTCGGAGTTTGATCGACTTCCGGTCTCCGGCGAGAACGCCAAAGGCGACACCAACTTGATCGATCTTTATCGTCTCTTATCGCGAAACGAGCTGTCGCGAAATTACACTTTTATCCGAGTAGTGAATCGCGACCTGTATTTGGAGCTGATCAAAAATTAAAATTCAGCTGCTCCAATGAACCCCTATCATTGGCTGCAACGATTTTTGTTTTCAATTATTACTGGATCGTGAATAGGTCAAAAGGATAATTAAAAATGGAAAAATCGGGGATTTACGCGTCGTATTTGTTTACCCTTACAAATAAATAATTTAATAATAATAATACTGATTAACGTTAATTTGGTAATTTCGTAATTAATGTCGTGTTTGACTATATTGGCATGTGATTGGCTGTGGTTTTGTCAGTGACTGTACATCCGTTCGAATTGTCAAATACAGAAATTTTGCAATTCGAGTTATACTTTTGGATCATCTTATCCTTATCAATAAATTTGGAAAAACTCAATGTATATTTGTATATATATATATATATATATATTGAGGTTTTCAATAATTGCGGATTGATTAATCGTTAAATCTTTAACTATTTTATAAATTGACTGTCATTTTATTCGAAACTCTAATCTAATCTAGTCTAATCAATCGCGGGATTCTACATCTTCATGATATAAAAATAATTTTATGATAATAAATAATTTTTCCCATCTCCGATGTAATAATTCACAGAGTTTTAAAAACCCACAGAATTTTAAAAATTCACAGAATTAAAAAAATTTTTAAATAATATGTTTTTTATTCTTAATTTTTACCATCCCCGATGTAATAATTCACAGAATTGTTGTTGATCAGAAAAACGAGAATCATAAATAATGTTGTTATCGTTATCGTTACAAATTTTGGTTTTTCGATAAACAAAAAGTGGTTTGAAAATTGTTCCAAGTGTTTTGTTCAGGACGAGACTAGTCGCTTGGGAGCAACATTATTACACCCGCGCAATAAGCTCTTCCTCTGGAAATCTCTGGAGGGAGATTTCTGCAAGTCTTGCCTCCCCTCCCCCTCCGCGCCACTTTACCTCATACTCGACCATAGGAGCGATACATAATGAAGCCGTCTCATGGTACCGCGATCTGGAACCGGTGTGCGTAAGAGCAATAAGGCTACGAGGATGGAGAGGAAGGAGTTGCTGGAGAAGATGACCGGCTGTGTGTCGGCACCGCAAGATTTCATCGAGCCATTCGCCCCCGTTTTTTTTTTTTTTATTTTTTTAAATGCATATACATCGAGAAAGTTGATTTTGAAGACCCGTGAATTCAGGGACTGTCCTCGTTGAGAAATATAAACATTATCAACGTTATACAAGGTAACATGAAAGTTTGAAGGTTAAAAAGGTTAAAAAATCAGAATTTCAGAAAAAAGGTTACAAGGTAACAAAAAAAAAGATTTAAAAGTAACATAAAGTTTGAAGGTTAAGAAGGCTAAAAAATCGGAATTCGAAGAATTCTGATTTTTTAAAAATCTATTCTAAAAAATCAGAATTCGAAGAATTTGGTTTTTCGATAAACATTTTCTGATCCAAGTTAATTCATGAATTTCGATAATACTTGACGCCACATTCTACGATATTGATCTGTGCTTGAATGTTTTTTTAAAGCTTCTTTTTGTGTTTTAAATTTATTTTTTAAACGTTCCGATAATCTTTTTGTTATCAATAATTATCAGAAAAGTTAATATATATTGAGCTTTTTAATAATTGTTGATTGGCTCATTGCAAAAAGAAATTTTTTGCTATTTTATTTAAATTGACAATCTATCGCGACAACGCAGTTTATTTATTCGAACCTTCGTCTAATCAATGGCTCGATAGTCAATCTTGATAATGTAACATTTTCAGATTTCGAGGCTGTTTAGTTCCATTCGTTTTGCAAATATTAACATCTTCAGAATCTGTAATGATTTTGTAACGTAGATTTTTATTAAAACTTTTATTTAGCTTTATGTAGATTATTTAGGTTTTCTCAAAAATTTCAAATTTTTCGAATTTTTTTAGATATTCTGAATTTTCTTAATTTTCTCAATTATGTTTATTTTCTAAATTTTCATAATTTTCCCAATTTTTCAGATTTTCGTTTTTTTTTTTAAAGATTTTCGAAATTTCCCTAATTTTCTCAATTATTTGGATTTTCTAAATTTTCTTAATTTTCCCAATTTTTAAGATTTTCTACATGTTTTAGGTTTTCTCAAATTTTCTTTTATTATACTTTTTTTTCGATTTTCAATCCAAATTTATTTATGAAAAATTCTAAAATAATTCTTTAAATTTTCAAGTATTTCGTCAATTCTCTAAAAAATGAATGAGCATTGAGTAGTAATGAGCTGTCCCCATTATCAACACTGTGTAAGCCTAAACGGCTTGAAAATTCCAGCGCGCTACACACGAGATTACAAAAAAGGTCATTCCAAGGACCGCGAGAATATAATAACGAACGAAACAGGTCCGAAACGCGAGCGAGATTACCCTCGAAAACCAGTTCCCGGCTTTGCTCCCACGCCGCCGCGTATAAACTCTCCTCCGCGTACCTCCTATACACGCGAACGTATTTCACGAGTTTCTGGTTGGAGTGCAGGAGGCGCATGTACGCGCGAAATCAAATGTGCCGGGAACAGGAAAAAAAGAACATGCGAACAAAAAGTGTAGAATTTACAAAGTGTGGGGGTACAGGACAGGTGGACACGCGACGAGAGATGACGATGATGATGATGATCAATTTTATTATGCCCCGTAAAGAACTTTCGGATTATTAGAGAAAAACCAAAATTATAACAAAATAATAATCTAACAATACAAAACAAAAACAAAAAACGCAATATGAACCATAAAAACGAAACATAAACCAAAAAAAAAAAAACGGCAATTTTCGGAAGTGTAACTCTTGTCGGAATCGAGTCGATTTTTCGTGTTTATTTGGATTCATTCGTTTGGTGCTGTTTGTTTGGGTTCGTTTGTTTAGTTTCCCGTTTTTTAGTGGAAGTTGCACTTCCAAATATTTACAAAAAAAAAACACAATATGAACCATAAAACTGCAATATAAATTTAAAAAAAAAACACACACACACAATATAAACCAAAACACAAAAGTAAAAAATGCAAAACACAGAGTAGTAACAGTAAGCACTTATTAATAGTTCCACGATGGAAGTGTCTAAATGATCAAAAGTTAGGATCCATAGAGAGTTAGAGAGAGAGAAAAACGAACGAGAAATTGCGCTTCTATAAATATAACATTTCGATTGCGCAACGAGGTAGACGCCATTTCGAATCCGGCAATTAGTTGCTGGTGCGCTTTTCCCTTCCCTGCCTCGCGATCTTCGGGAAGAGTAGAGGGGTTGATGATTGAGAAGGAGAGGGGGGGAGGGGGTAGTCGTTTGCGGTACATGAACGAATGACAGTCATCCCGCGGGGTCACAAAGATCGCAGGTGATACAGAGAAAAGACTTTTAATCGTGAACGTGGAGTTATGTACCCGAGAAGGAGAGGGGGGTGAAAAGAGTTCGTGGCAATTTGAAAGCTGAGATTTTGGTCCGGAATAGTTTGAAGATGGTTTTATATTCGTCAGGATGAATTATTGATTAGATCGAAATCAATGATTTGATTTTATGACAGTCAATGATTTTGTGCAAAAAAAAATAAAAAATTTGATTCTCCCGGATGAATGTTTTGATTCGCACGGTATCGATTATTTACTATTTCAGGATGAATGGGTTAAATTCAACATAATAAATGATTTAATTTCATTTGAACTAATAATTCAATTTTGATAGAATTAATTGTTTGATTCAAGGGTAATCAATTAATGGCCCTGTCGCAAGCAACGATTTGATTCCATCGGAATCAATCATTTGATTCAATATATACTGTACTTTTATTCGATTCAACGTAATTATTTAATTCGATCATATTAAATTCTTTGATTCTACAAGAATCAAATATTTCAGTCCGTGAAACATTTGATTTGTTTGTTTGGGTTTGTTTGTTTGGTCCTGTCGGAAGCAACGTTTCATTTTATTCCACGAGGATCAATGATTCAATTCAAACAGATTTGATTATTTAATCGCATAGGAATCAATTATTTCATTCCATTGATTCAGCGGGTTGTTAAATCCCATAACAGTAAACGTTAATTTGCTTTTATCCAATTCAATGATTTGATTCCGGCAAGGTCCATTCTTTAAATACATTTAAAACTGCCATTTGATTCTATGAATCTCGAAAATTCTGTGAATGGATGCATCATGAGGAACAGTTCCATAAAAACAAACGATTCAATGAAAATCAATGCCGGAAGTTGATTTTAGTAGATGAAGCGACGATCGTTTTCCACGAGAAATTTTCAACATAGGTAAAATCAGAATATAATATATTACAACGAAGCTTCGAAATCATCCAACACTTCGAGTTTCCACATTAGTCCGTGTGGCGACCAAGAGAAATCGATTCTCAAATACGGCAAGTCTATATTGACCAGCCAGTTGAAATTTGCGCGATTCTTCCGTCGCATCGTACGCACTTTAAATAAAAACATAATCCGCGAGATAAATTCTTCGCTGACGAAGACCGTTGGCGTCACGATCGAATTTGCAAATGTCACGATTCATTAAGCCTCAGGATGATGAAGACTTTTATCCTATCAGGCCTCTATTTGCATCCTCGTTTGTGCGTTTACAGGCGCACGCATATGCGAACATCAATAGCGAATCTCTTAATTACTGTCCGGCGTATCACGGCAAATTAGCATGATCGATCTACCGACAACTTTCTCCGGAGGCGCAGCGGTTTTACCGGTTCCTTATCCCAATCATTAGATTCTTATGGAGTTCTCGTGTTATCGAATAATCGCTTGGATTCAGTGCGCTTACGGTTGGGAGCTTTGAAGAAGACGCTGGTTTCCATTCAGCTGAAGGTTGCGCGACAACTTCCAGCCGTCCGCAATCGCGGCTACCATCGTTATCATAAACAATAGCCCAATAGGAAGCTAGAAGCTACCGTTATTTTTCACGATACCAGGCAAGTGCTTTCAATCAATCGCCTCATACGGTGTATCGCGGTACAAAGAATGGAAGACCCAACCGATGCAACGAAAGACCGATGCAACGCTTCAAGCGCTGAAAGTTGCACGAAAACGTGACCCTAATCAAAGCTATCAGCTTTATCATAAAAGACAGCCTAACTAGGAAACTAGAAGTCATCGTTCTTTACCAAGATTCCAGATAAGTGCTTCCAATCTCATACAGTGGACAGTACTCAAGAACTGGAAGATCCAATCACTCGAGTTCACCTGGAAGTTGCGCAACAACGTGTCCACAAACGAAGTTATCAGGGTTATCGTAAACGACAGCCCGATTAAACAAGCCCAAGTGTAGACTTCACTGTTCTTTATCGAAACGCCAGACGAGTGATTCCAATCAATTTTCACTAACGACGGACTTCGATCAAGGTTGGACGACCTAGCAGCATAGATTTGCAGGAATGAGGTGCCCCACAAGTGTCACGGTCACGAACAGCAGGCGAAGGACTTTCGTAGGGGGTGAGGGAACAGGATAAAACTGAGGAGAATGCGGAGGGGAAGTTTGAGGTAGCTATAGTCGTGACGGGGAGAAAAGAAAGAACGGACACAAGTGTGGACACGGCTCACGTAGTAAGCGTAGTAAGATCGACCGGAAGTCCAAGGGGGAATTCGAGGGAGGGGTCAGGAGGGCCACCGGAAACGATCGTATAGCGTCACCAGGCTCCAACGGGAGGGAGCGAGAGATACGTTTGTCACATCGCAAGTGAGTGCGTGTTTTCGTGCGTCCTCGTTAAAAGTGGGAACCGAAGGGAGTGAGAGAGATTGAACGGCGCTTCTTTTTTCTTCGTCACTCGGCGCACGTACGTGTATTTTAGGTGCGAAAGTCGTATGAAAGGAAGGAAAGGGGGACAAGAACTATTTCTGATACTTGCACGTGTATCGAGCGTTACCAAGGAAAAGGGCATCCGGAAAAGACTTTAAATACGTCACGCGACTCCTTTTTACTTACAACCAGTCATTGATCTCCAAAGCAATGGGAATGCAACAAGTGATACATGAACGGTTCGATATCCCTCGCTTCTTCCGTCACTCTTTCATTATCTACCTCCACTTTCCCTTTGACCCATTCACTTTTCTTCCTCTTCTGCATAGAATCCGTCGTGTTGTTGGTTATTTTCAGCCTTTCGCGAATTACCCAATGGATCCTAATCCACGTATGGAGTTTGACGAGAAATTCATTGATGACTCAGAAGTTACGAAACTCCAACAACGAATTTTTCGGATCCAAACGAACCCAATGAAACCCAAATTGGTTGGACTACATTTATCCATGTTCTCATATTATTCTCTCCTCAATCCTTTTGCACTGGACGGGGCATGTGCTGTCCCAGTCTGGGAAATTTTTGATATTTACGGCTTGGACAACATATGTCCCAGTTAGTGAAAAACGTTTAGAACAGAAAATCCTAGATGAGATCCTAGAAAATCCTATGAAGCCTGCGAAATCATTGTTGTTGATTGTACGCTGTTATAGTAACGTTTATGCGTCTGGAAGACCTTAAAGCTTCTAGGGATAAAAATTATTTTACCTAATACTCACTTGGAAAAGAAATTACTGATTCCGGCAATGGGACGCACTCGGACTGATTTTTCGATGTATTGAAAGGGTTAAGGCGAAGTAGAAATTGGTACGTGGTATATAAACTCGACAATGTGAGAAATTGTTTGACAGGCATTTCTCAAAAATGATACATTTTCATCGATAAATAAAACAACCAATCTCTTCATGTATCCTATAAACACTTCGACCAAGAAATGCAAACGTCTAGAGAAAACTGGATTCGAAAATTTGTCAGGTTATGTGGATCTTCCGCACGCCCTTAAGGCCCAAACTAAATGAAAAGTGGTTTAAACAGGTTGAGAGTGTGATCGATTAAAGAAAAACATGTTTTCTGTAATTCCGGTTATCAACTTCCATATTATTCGAACGCATTGAGCAGTGGAACTAGGAATGTGTTGAGCATTCAATTTTGAATCGGATTTCATGGCTAGTTGAATCAGTTGATTTTTAACCAGCTGTAGATTGTTCTCATTTGCAAATGGAATATTAATAAATAACTGAAGATCAGCTTCTGATCGGTCTAGAAGAAATGTCCAATAGAAACGTCTGGTAGATCTACGTTAAATTCAATAGCCAATTAAATAATAGAATTTCCATTTATCTTTCCAACTTTCACGCCACTTGGAACCTCAATCAAAAATCGCTCGCAAACCCTAAATCGACAACGGACGAACAAACCTAATTTTTCGTCATTCAAACTCGAAGAATTCTGCAAGCGTTTCCGTCTATCCCCGTCCTACCCAGAATTTCTCTCCCCATTCCGATGCGATTGAATTTCGAAATAATAAATAAACGGACAATTCGTAGTTGTCTCGAGGTTGCGACGTCGAACGGTCGGAGAACGCTTCATTATTATTCAATGAGCAAGTTCCAGTCACCGAAGGAGGAGAACGACGAGGAAGAAGCAAGGAGGGTTAGATAGAAGGCAAAAGACGAAGAGTTGCGAGGGCGATTCTTCCTAACTTTACCATCCTTCTCGCACTTGCTACACGGTACAACGATAGTCCAAACTGGCGTTTCTTTCTCGCTCTTCATGGTCGTTTTCCCAACGATCCCCTCTCCACCACCTTTCCCTTCATCTTGCTCCATTCACTGACTCACTTCGTACTTACATATATATGAATAAGTCCCCCGTGTATATATGTACATACACTCGACTACATTATTGTTAGACAACTGGCCGTTTCCGGCGCTATCGCTTCTACGTGTTTGTCATATATTTACGTTTGTCAGCGAGCATGCACAGCACACGAATAGCGTCTCGCTTTGGTCCGTTGCTCGCGCACACTCGGACGTTATCCTACGAAGCTGACTGGAAGGCTTATGGCCCTCTTCGTCCATTCCTAACTCGACTTCTCTGATCATTCATAGCTTATTTCCTATTCTCTGAATATTGATCAAAAAGCCAGTAGTGGGATGGATGACCGGATAAGAGGACCAGAGAAGCTGAAGAAGTTCGCTGGCTGTCTCAAACTAGCGGCCCTCTTCGCACATTCCTAACTCTGCGACTCTATCCAGTCTACGACGCTTGTTGTTTTACTCTTTAAAGATTGGGGAAGAAATCCAGTAGTAGGATGGATGACCGAATGTTGATTGGAACGCGAGTGATGGAAATGGTGATTCGTTTTGACGGGGATTTGATCCAGTTTCCCTGGGCCCTCCTGCTGTGTACGACGAGACGTCTTTGGGTTTGTTTGGGTTCATGAAGCTTTTAAGAAATGGAAGATCGTAGAGGGATTATGGCAGGAGAAGAGATTGTGGAAGGGTAGGAAAGAAACATGAAAGAACATTCTCGTTGCATTCCAACGATACCCACATACAAAAAACAAATAAGTTAGCCAAATTTTTGCAAATCACTTTTCCAAAAAGATGAAAAATCAAAGCTAGTCTTTTTCTTTTTCGTCTTTCAACGATTCAAACTTCGGTATCTTGGTTCGTAAACGTCTCTCATCGATATATCGTTTTCCTCGATCTCACCGATGCTCTTCATTGCGGTTCGAAACGATTCGCGCTCGCCGGATTGTTCCGGTACTTTCGGATTCGTCGGCTGTTAAATTATTCATCGTTTCCCTCCGTAAATCTCGTCGCACCTACATGCGAATAAATTTCACGTGACCCAACGGTCCTCCTCCGTCCCTATCGCGGTTAACTCAAATTTCGGATCAACCTCTTCACTTCGTCCATCAACCCATCCACTCTTCTCCATTTTTTTGTTTGTTTGTTTTTTTTTTTTTTCTTGAACGCACTCCTCATTTTTTTTGCCCCCATCGTGTTCTCGTCGTTCCAAAAGTTTCCGGCCCGTCGCGTTGTTTTCTTGATTCTGCAAAAGTGCAAGGCGTCCACGCACGCGGGTTAACAACGAAAGCGCATCTGCCGGCGAGCCGACGCACGCGCGGGGCAGGGACGCGGGGCACTCGTTACACGGAGACACACAAGAGCACCGATCCTCCTCAGGATCATTACGTAACGGACTTTTGCCACAGAGAGCGCAAAGAAAACGACGGTGAAGTTACCGAGGCATAAAGCTTGAAGGGGGAATCTTTTTTATGTACACACGAACTCATTTCAATATTCATATATATATATATATATATTTATTTATTCATTTATATTTATATTATATATATAATAAATTATATTTTTATAATTTATAAACAATTGTTAAGTGTATTATAAACTATAAATTTCTATAATTTATAAATTAATTCTATATATATTCCCTATTATTTTTTATTAATATTAAATGTATAGAATTATTAATAAAAAAAAAAAATAGGCTATATATAATAGAATTTATATATTTATATATGGGACCTTCCACGTCACTTTTAACCCCCCTCCCTTTCTGTCCAAAAATTGGGGCTACCAAAAATTTTGTTTACGGAATTTTGTTTACGCATACTGGGATTTTTATCATAATTATTTTCCACTATTTGTTTTACTAGAAACAATTTTTGGAATGAACCTGCACCCTGTTGATAAAGTTAGAAGCTTTTTTAATTTGATTACGGTTTAGATTATGGGAGAGGGGGCCGTCCGGAGTCTATTAAGAAATGGAATATTCGAAGAATTTTTTATCGATACGAATAATTCGATGGAATAAAAATTCTCTAAGATATTTCAGTTATACATATTCGAGTATCTTTACAAATTTTTACAAACGTTTTTGTAAAAGATAACGAGAGCAATTGGATAAAAGGGACTTTTGTCCTTCAGTGGCTGACAGCATCAGTGATTTTTTTAAATCCTGTTTTCCCTATTCTATCGAAAGCTTGAATCACGATTTTTCATCGAAGAGTACATGAGGATTTGTTTACAAAAATGTTCTCGAAAATTATTTTTCCCCAAAAATATGAATTATTATATATTGAATAACGTCAATAATAATAATAATAATAATATATTTGTTATTACATCCGAAAAACATTATTATCAAAATTATAAAAAAAATATCGTAGTAAAAATAAAAATCATATAACAATACTAACGATAAATCATAATGAGTACAATCATTATAACATAATAAAAATTAATAATAAAGATTTAATAATAATTATTATTTCATTCATTATCCTTCCTCAACAAAACAACCAAAAAAAAAAAACATATTTTCAAAATTACAGCATACCACAAAAAAATCAATATTTTTCGATTTCGCTTGCCAACAACCAAAAAAAATTGAAAAAGTCCGCGTGCAGGAGACAAAAAACGAAGAGGACGATGACGAAGATAAGAGGGAACAGTATACACGACGATGGAGACGAAGAAGACGTTACGAAAAAGAAAAAGAAAAAGAGAAAAAAAAATAGAAAAATAAAACATAAAAAAAAAAATAAAAGAATAGACGGATAGGTGGGGGACGATGGAAGCAATAGAAGGGCAAGGGGTCTCGGGGTCTGGCCAAGAGGGGAAGAGAAACACGAGAGGGCGAGGGTCGAGGGGGAGTTCGCGAGAGTTCTGGCTGGGTGAGCGCACGTCCGGTCATTAACGGAGCTTATCTACATGAGCACACCTCAAACTAACCCAGCCGAACCTCGGTTACATCTACGCTCCACCCCCCTCCCCCACCCCGGTCCGCCAAGCCGCTTCTGTCTCCTCTAACCCCACTGCCACAATACCTGTTGCACGTTTCTCGTTCTCCGACTGCACAACATCGTACCAGTGTACGTACTATACAAAGTTCACGTAAAGGTGTGTGTTTATGGGAAAAGATCATTTCGAACCCGTTATGAGGTGTAACGTTCGTTTTATCAATGTATATTGCAATTTTTCATTACGATATTTTTTTACAAAATAGTTTAAAATTTTGGGAACGTTCCTTAGTTTTTCGATCGCCAAACCCACTGGGCGATGTTAACAACAATTGTATCAATTTGCAATGTGTAATTTGGATTTTTTTTTTTTTACTTAATTACGATGTCTATTATTCGTTTAGTGTTATTATTATTGTATTTTGATTTTATCATCGCTTTCGAATCAATTTTTTTCTTACTATTGTTTTCCATTGTTATTGTGCATCATTGTTTTGACAATGATTGTGAATAATTAATTTTTTTAATTTATTTTTATTACTTTTTAAAATTATTTTTTATATTTAGGTACTTTTATTTATTTATTTTATACTCCTGCATAGTGTTTGTCGTAGTATATTATTATTATTATTATTATTATTATTATTTTAGCTATTACTATTGCGGTAATAATAATGGTAATTTGTTTCAGTTCAATTTTGTCAATGTTTAAAAACTTTACATTTACATAATTTTCGTTCACGTTGTTCGGCAATGGTATTATCATATTCACAGTGATAACTACTGTTATCTTTAACTTTTGTGCGTGTGTGTTTTAATATTCTTTTTCTAGATGTTGCCATTTATTATGATTTTTGTCGTTAATGCTGTACTATTATTATTACATTATTCGTGGTGTTATGAATGGTCATGATTATTATAATAATCAACCTTGTAATAAATTATTGCATAAAGTCATTATAATAATGTTAATGACTGTATGCAATTATTTATTAATTAAATACATTGGCTTAATACAAATAAATTAGCATACAGAATAGCCAAAGAAATAAATATATTTATTAATAATAATATTTATTATTAACTTCACAATCCTAACATCTGCATTTTCGACACTCTGATTGCTATGCACTTTTCATTTAAAAGCGAAAAAGGAGCAGAAGAAACGAGAAACGAATCAGTTAAGAAAAAGATAACAAAAAGGGTCAAATCTTTTTCGTTCTTTATTGGAATTGAATGATTCCAAGCGTTTGGCAGGTCTAGATATCGCGCGTTCACCGTTTCGAATAACATTTCTCGTTTCTTTTTGCTCCGAAGGCCGCAGACTCGAAAATCGTTTTGGCGCGAGGCGTGCGTCAAGAGCCGTGACGGAAAATGACCTCGTGGATGAGAAGGCGAAACGATCACGGCGCGCAGATCGCCCGTACGCGATACGCAAAATTTCGGGTGACGGAATAACAAATATGAGGAATAACTAAAAACGTAAGTTGAATAAAAAAAAACAACAGGTAAGATGGCTAACGATAAAATAAGGACAAAAAAAATGGATTTGCTTGATGTAATTAAAGCACACGTGAATACGGACCGGAAGATATTAATTCTATTTCTTCGAAAGACCGAACGGTCTCTCCCATCTGTGGTTTCGAAATTTCAACTCCCCTCTTCCCTAATTTCACTTAATTGGATTAAATACACTTTTCTCCTTCTTGTTTTATTTATTTTTTTTTTCTTGCTTTCTTTCGCTCTTTCTTATTTTTATTTTATTTTTATTCTATTTATTATTATTATTATTATTATTATTATTATTATTATTATTATTATTATTTATGATTATTATTATAGTTGTTATTATTATTATTGTTGTTGTTGTTGTCGTTGTTGTATGAATAATTTTTTTCAAATAACCCTTATTTCCCGGTTTATTAACCTAACCCCTTAAAATACGAAACTACCCATACGAAGCGACTTTTTACGTTGTGAAATAATCTTCGAGTAGATTACACGAGCGCTTCATTATACGAAGAAAATGCTTGTCGTGTGTATTTGTGTGTGTATGAGCGAAGAGTTCTCCCCCCCCCCCCTCCTCGGAGTTATAATTGCCGAGGGGTTAATCATTCGTTTATACCTCTATAGCCATTAATCATTCAGTAAGATCTCGTACTTGCGAACGAATATAATAGTACTAAAAAAAATAAAATAAAAAGTTATTTCGAAGCCATATCATCCAATCAACATTGGACTATCAGGACGGTCCCCAAATTTTCCCCCAACGAATCGTTTGTTTCAAGCAAATGTCCTTGAAATGACCTTCCTTCCAACCGGGCAATCGTATAATCGGGTTTTACGTAACGTTGAGTTCGAGGACTCGAGTGTCCTCGAAATAAATGTTTCTTCAACGTTCGTATATTTGTGTTCATAGGCGAGCGGTAAAAAGACCGGTAAAGAGAGATACTAATCGATCTTCGTTGCTTCACTCACCGTGAGGTGGCAATCATCTTGGAGTCCGCGCGCACTTCACACCGCACTCATGCCCTATCTTGTGGTATGACTTACCTGAAATACAAGAAATAAAAATAAAATTACAAAAATTAATCTTTCGTACGAGCGATATTTGAAAAAAAAAAGGTTAAAACGAAGATGCGATGTATACGTGAAACGAGAGAATATTGTTAATTAATATTGAGAAAAAATATAATTAAGAATGATCATTAATAGAAGGGGAGGGGCGTATGACGGCGAATTTGTAATTAGCGATGAACGTGTCGGACTAAAAATGAAAATTCATCGAGGACTCGTAACTCTCGAAATTCCTTCAGGTTTTGTTTATTTTCTTATCAGTAATTTATTACTTTCGTTTTCTCACTTTTTCGCAACGCGGAGGATGTAGGAAACATGAAAAAAAAAAAGACAATTACAAAAATAAAGACAAGAAGGAAATAGTGTCATTATATTTTGGTGGTTTTTTAAATATTTCTTTCCTATTTTTTCCATTTTTTCCTATTTTTTCTAGTTTTTAGTTTACTTATTAATTATATACATATTTTTTTTTAAAAACGAATTTCTAATGTTTTATATATAATTATTTTATTTAAGTATGCCTTTGTCTTTATTTTTTCATTTTTTATTTCTCTAATACATTATCTTGTTTTTTAATCAATTATTTCATGATTGTACAAATTGTGTGTTTCTCAACAAATGATTTCATTCAGGCACTTCGTAGGTATATTTTTCAAATTCATTTTCATAGCAGATAATTCCTTTATTTCTTTTGCGATTTACTTGTTTTTTGTGTTTAACTGTTAAACCAATGACTTAAAAAAAAATTGCTCATCATGCTTATGAGAAATACATAGTCAAAATAACTTGAGAGCAATTTTTTTTTAAGTCATAGAAGACTTTTTCAAAAAGTGACATTGAAAAGTAACTTCAAAGTGACATTGAAAAAATCATCGATGACCTTTTTAAAAAAAGAAAATGCTGAAGTTATTTTCGCAATGTTAAACTATTATTTAACTGTTCAACTGTTAAACAATCGGTTTAATAGCTAAAAACAAAAAACGAGGCAATCACAAAATAAAGTAGTAAAAACAGCGTAAAATAAAGGAGTAAACAAAAAATTAAATGCTACGAAGAAACTATACATGTGTATAATTTCTATTTTTTTGTTTTTCTTCATTTCTCGGCTTGAACGCTGATCTATTCATTCTCTTGAAATATATTCCGCGTGAAATTCGAAATCGATGGAATATCTCAATGAAGTTTCGAAATTCGTGTAAATTCGAAGCTCGTCTCAAAATTCATGAAATTTTGCGGGAACGAACAAAAAAGAGGAGGAACAAAGAAGTTTGCCTGGAGAGGGGGGGAACAAAAGAAAGAAATGGAGAAAGACGATTCAACGTCGATAGAGGAGCGAATCCCACGTGTGACGAGAGACCGCGAAGCGAAGTCAGGGTAGAGAGCACCCTGAGCTAAAAGAGAGAGAGAGAGAGAGAGAGAGAGAGAGAGAGAGAGAGATAGATAGATAGAGAAATACGCGCGGCGTCGTATATGCGCGGTGCGTGGTTTCGAGGGCAGCAAAAAGGTGGAAGCACGCTTCGCTGCTCCCGTCGACGAGGCAGAGCAACGGCGGCGCGCAGCGCCACCAACGGCGACGAGGCGAACGAAGCGAGAAGCGATGCTCGATGTGGGTGCGCCGTTTCGCCGTGCATCGTTACGCGACTAGTAAAACAAGAGTTACGAAAAAAAAAAAAAAAGAAAAAATTTAAAAACAACAAAAATTAAACGATAAAGAGAAAGAAATAAAAATACATTTAACGGATTTCTCTTTAATTGAAGAAAAATAGAATTCATGTTTCAACGTTTTTTTTTTTTTTACATTAATTGAAAACGGGTTATTGAAAAAGAAAAAATGAAAAGGTTTCTTTTTATTTTTAATTAAACAAGAACAGAATTTACAGAATAAAAGATCGAAACGTTTTTCTGAATTAACGAAAAACAGAATTTCAAAATGAAAGAATCGTTTTTTTTTTTAAGTTAACGTGAAACGGAGTTTTAAAAGATAATTGAAATTTGACGATTTTTGATTTTTTGTCAAGGACTTTTTTACACTTTTTAAAAGCGGGTTAGAAAAAATAAAAATTGAAAATCTTTTTTCTTTTCCATTAACCAAGAACAGCATTTTTCAAATAAAAAATCTAATCGTTTTTCTTTATCAACGAAAAACAGAAAATCGAAATGAAAAAATCTACGATTTTATTTAAATTATCGTTAAACAAGATTTGAAAAAAATAATTTTTAAAAATTGACGAACGCCAGTTTTTTTTTTAAAGCCTTTTTATTGTTGACAGAATCCTTGATAATAAACAAACTTATGGACTTATCGATCAATCGTTAATTTGTCATTAAAACCACACTTCGTATCCATGACACGATGTCCATGATCCAGTATTGCAAAAATCAAGAATAAACCGTCAAATTATATTTACGCATTTTTTCGTTTGCAAAAATGAAAGATATTCAATAGGAAGGATTACATTGTCAGAGCAACCCAGACGGTACTGAACCGTTGATGAAGTCCATCAGGATCAAATGACAGAGCTAAACGAGACTACTGAAACTTTGGTGGTCCAAAAGTCTCGTTTCCAATAAAGTAGCGATCGTCACATCAAAGACGGGCTCCTACCCAATAGACGTGAACTTTGCCGGAAGGGCTAGCGAAAAAGACAAAAAAGAGAAAATCAACGAAATCAAGTGGAAGCACCGATAGTTCAAAAGGTAGTCGAAGGTTCATCAAACCGTATAATCCAGCGAGTTCATCAAAGATTCATCATCGGGATGTCCAGTCAGGTTGCAATCTCATAAACAAGAGAAAAAACGAAAAAAAAAAATCGACTGGCTGCAACTACACATCAAAGTGTCGAATGCAACACGTTCGTAAGCGATTCTTGATCACTTTGAGGTCGACCAGTCTCGGTCAAACGGAATTCTCCGGTGAGAATTTCCAATCTCCTGGTTCCAATGTGGGCGGTCAATCGAAGCGATTCCCATTTCAAGTACGATTAGGTCGGATTCTCGACTTTCGAGTTCGCGATCGAGGAAACGCAAAATCGAGTTGGAGGGGAGTGTCTCGAGGGTGAATTAATTAAACGATGGCAAATAGAATCCTCGCAGGTTTGCCAATGCCAGGAGGCATCGTAAAACCAACCCTCTTTGGAGCGGTAGATTTCGAACTTCAAAGTGCCTCTATGTACGATTTAACGTTGATTATGAGGACAATAGGAATTTTTCAACGGAGATCTCGAATTCAACAGTCCTCGAAATCCAATTTCGTACTATTCGTGTAAACGAGAACGTGCTAAGTATCGGGAAAGCTGACAAAGCAAGAGATTTCGAGCAATCGACGCCTCCGGCTATCATTAGTCTCTTCCCCGGTTATATCGAGCGCAAACTCTTCTCTCGTACCCATTCCAATCCTTCAGCAACATCCAACCCGCTCGACTCTTTCGATTCTCGATTCGACTTCCTCTCTTCGGACACAAGTTCGACGGGAAAACACGGATTTTTGACTCGGAAGTAAAATCGATTGATCATTGCTGATGAACTGATTGCAGATGACGTTCAATGCACATTGAGGGAGGGGGAGGAAATTTGGATTTGATGATGAAATTTCCATTGTAAGAATTCAAGGATGTATATCATTTTTTGTTTCGTTTTGTTTCATAGTTATCCAAAACCACGTGTATTTTTTTGTTTTAATTGAAGTAATTTTTATTTTCATATGTATTTCTAATAACAATATTTAAAATCTTCTGATATATTTCGCATCCTAAATTTGAATAAAATCAATTTTATTCGGAATTCTATTTATTCAAATTTGAATAAAATCAATTTTATGCAATTTCTTTTTTTATTTGAATAAACATATGTTTATTCAACAATTTTATTTAAAAAATGGAATAAAATCAATGTTATTCAAATTATTATGTGAGAGCTCAACGATGTATTTTATTAGTTGTTTCGTTGTGTTCATAGATATCCAAAACTGTTTTGGTTTTTTTTTTTTTAAATTGAAGTAATTTGTTTTCATATTTATTTCTAATAACAATATTTAAAATCTTCTGATATATTTCGCATCCTAAATTTGAATAAAATAAATTTTATTCGATATTCTATTTATTCAAAGTTGAATCAAATCAATTTTATGAAATTTTTTTAAAATTTGAATAAAAATATGTTTATTGAATATTCAATTTATTCAAATGTGAATAAAATTAATTTTCTGCAATTTTTTTAAAATTTGAATAAAAATATGTTTATTCAATATTCAATTTATTCAAATTTGAATAAAATAAATTGTCTGCATTTTTTTATAATTTCAATAAAAATATGTTTATTCAATATTCAATTTATTCAAATTTGAATAAAATAAATTGTCTGCACTTTTTTATAATTTCAATAAAAATATGTTTATTCAACAATTTTGTAAAAAAAAAAATTGCAAAAAAATCAATATTATTCAAATAATTATTATTATATTCCCTATAATTAGCGTACTGAATCCAGATCTCCGCTGTTACAGATTCCTATTCGAAAATTATATATTTTGTATAACAATCATGATATTGATATTGTAATAGTCCTATTTAAAAAAAAAAAAAAAAAAAAAAAAAAAAAAAAAAAAAAAAAAAAAAAAAAAAAAAAAAAAAAAAAAAAAAAAAAAAAAAAAAAAAAAAAAAAAAAGAAGTACAACACATAGGGACGTAAGTATGCAGCACAGGTGAGTCGGTGGTCGTAGGTTGGTGGGTAAATGACGGTAGATGGGTATCGCACGCACAATGCGGGATCGTGGGAGCTCGCGTGCTTTCGCTCCCACGCCGGTACGATGCGGTGCACCTCCTCGCTACTCTCGTCTGGTATCGTCCGGCGGCGTCCTTACTGTGCTCCCTTTGCCACAAAGGCATGCATAGACGAAGAGTGTCTGTGAGTTACAGAGAGAGAGAGAGAGGGAGAGAGGGAGAGAAAACACCTCGTCGAACCGAGAGAACTCTTTTTCGCCCTTTCCGTGTACACCCTCGGATGAAAAAAAATTTCAAGGAGAGAAGACGTTGTGAGGACGACCGTCAGAAAGAAGGAGGCCGGGGGGAGGGGGGATAAAAAAAATTGCTAAAGCTGCTATGGGTATATTCATCGCGAGGGTTCTCATCTCGTTAACGTCTCTCTCGCCCCCTCCCCCTCGCCGTCGCTCACATTTTTGCGGCACTAAATTCTCGAGACTCCTCGTCTCGACTTTTTTTTTTTTTTTTTTTACGTTAATTCCACCGCGACAATGAAAAATCATCGTGGCTCGTCGGAACGAGAGCCAACGAAGCGTGAACGGCGCTCGACGAGGAAATATATGGAACGCTTTTCTGCCCCTCGGGTGGGATGGAGCGGACGACGGGCGGGGGGGGGGGGAAGCCGTCGTTCGAATACAATCGGAAAGAAAACGAAATTCGCAAAATACTTTTTAATTTTGTAATTTATGGGGGTTGGGGTAATTCCGGTCGATGTGAAATCGAAAGTATGAGAAAATAAATGTAAATAATGAAGATATAATGATATTAGTGGAATATAATCATAATAAAGTAACAATATTTTAATATTATTTCTGTTAGATTTGTATCTTAATTTTCTATTTTATTTTTAAAAAATGTTAAGATTTTAATGAATAAATTTTAATCAAGTGAGACGGTAATTAAAGTAATCAATAAATAAAGTTAAGAAAAGAACGAACGTGTAATTTAATTTGAATGTTTACCTTAATTAACATTTTAAATGATAATCTGATTGCGTTGAGTTACTCAAATTAAATTCATCTTTCTATTGACGTTTTGAATTTTTTTAATAACCGATTTCAAAAAAATTCGACATATTTATAGTTATACTTTAATTCCTTTTTTTCTGGTACATTTTTTTTTTTGTACTTTGCTATGTATTTTCAATTGACCAACTTGTTTAGCCATTGATTTATAAATTCACTTTTCTTCTAAATTTATATATTTTTTCGCAATACCTTTTATTTTTATTTGTATTCTTATGTATTTTATATTTTTATTTTTGAATATACTTATTTATCCGTTAAATTGATTATTGATTCATAGTTGAGTTGACAATCGTTATCAGTGATGAAATAATTTATTTCTTCATTAATTAATACTTTCACTACCGAAAATACCACGAAACTCATCGAGAAATGAAACACGAATACGAAATTTTCGTATTTTGATTGTTACCACTCGAGGTGAGTTCAGGTGACTCAGGTAAATCGCGATTCGTCTGGCGTTCAAGAGTTCCTCATTGGCGCTCATTCCCGCATGTACGATTTTTATGGGAACGAATTTTTCTGTACGCGACTATGGGAGACAGGATGGACACTGGTACACGATAATTGGGACATAAATAAAAGTCACCGCGAGTACTTGAGACCGCTAGGGGGAGAAAAGAGATTGATATACACGAAGCAATGGATATATTTTTCTTTTTTTTTTAACATCACTAATATCGTCTCTCTCTCTTTCTCTCTCTACCACTTTTTCTATCCTTCTCGGATTGCTCAGCCAGCCAACCGCTTCGTAGAGGCACGCAATAATAGCCGTTTACGAAACGAAACAATAAGTACACAATTACGTGTGTGTATATACAGTGAAAGCTGATTTTGACGACATTTAACTTTCAGGACAGTCCTCGTAGTACCATACTGTCTTCATATTCAACATTACATGCTTTTAAATACGACAGTGCCTTTAAATTCGGTTTTACGTGAAGATAAAAATATGTAGATAAATTCCAAAGATTCGAGAATTAAAAATTAAATTAATTTCTTTTAAATTTAATAATTCAATTTAGTTAATTAATATAATTGAATTTCCAAACTGAAAAACAGTATGAAATTTCAAACAACAAATTTGAAAAAGACCTTTCGAATTCGAAGGAGTAGTAATAATGATCAGGAACTCTGACCTATCACATTTCAAGTATTCTTCGATATAAACATCAATATAAAAACAAACGAGAACAAATTTATTAAATTAATTCAATAATAATCATGAAATAAATAAAAGAATTTACCAAATAAATTCAAACGAAAATTTTCGATGCCTGTCAAATTTAAGCATTACAAAAAAAAACATTGAAAAAAAAAAAAAAAAAAAAAAAAAAAAAAAAAAAAAAAAAAAAAAAAAAAAAAAAAAAAAAAAAAAAAAAAAAAAAAAAAAAAAAAAAAAAAAAACAATTAAACTCAACGATAATAAACCTGTAAAAATTGAGCATTATGAAAAAAAAAAAGAAAACATTAGATTTCTAAAATCACTGAATCCACAATCAAAATAATAATGAAAACTGATAAATAATTTTCTAAAAATTTCGTATTGGTTTCAACTCAGCTTTCAAGTATTCTCACCCTTTTACCCTCGACCTTATTCCATTTTTTCCCTACCGTATATTCTCTAAATAAATAATTTATTTATTATTCAATCAATGAATATCATTTATTCTCCCTTTCGTGAATAATTGGCTGCATATTTATACACCCGTACCCTCGAGGGAGAGTAAATGAGGTAGATATATACATATAGGACGGGAGGGTCAAAAAAGAGAAAATATATGTGTTCGTATACTCCAATGGCAGCTGCACCTGTTACATGACGATATTCTCACGTGTTTCGTACACTTTGCAGTAACGCTGTATTGTTGGACACCTGTAAACTCGTGACTCGACTTTCGAGGACACCAAACAGCCATATATATATATACGTGTACCCTACAATGTATACGGATAGAGCATTTATACGCTGGATGAAAAATACGTTATTACGTATATATGCGTATAGGGGTGAGGGGGATCGAACCCCTATTACCCCCGAAGCTATTCACTTTGTAGCAATTTCCCACACTTTACTAAGCGGCTGCTTAATAATGGATCAGACCGGAGATCCCACGTGTGCGCATGCCTACATCACCGTACCCAAGAATTCGCCATATTCTTTGGTGAGTTGGAAATTTGGGCCTTCTCGAGGTGACTCTTTGATAAGGAACCGTATTCCGGGGCTTCTAAAGGTGACTCTTTGGCAAAGCCCGAATTTCTGGACTTTCGCAAGATGACTGTACGATAGGGCATCAAGTTCTGAATATTCACTAGATGACTCTCTAACGAGGATCCAAAGTGTGAGTTTAATCAAGGTGACGGTTTGATAAGACCCTCAAGTTTGAGCATATTCAAGGTTGATGAGGCCCTCAATTTTGAGCATTTTCAAAGTTGATGAGGTCCTGAAGTTTGAGAATTTTCAAGGTTGATAAGGCCCTCAATTTTGAGCATTTTCAAGGTTGATAAGGCCCTCAAGTTTGAGCATTTTTAAGATTGATAAGGCCCTCAAGATTGAGTATTTTCAAGGTTGATGAGGCTCTCAAGTTTGAGCATTTTCAAGGTTGATAAGGCCCTCAAGTTTGAGCATTTTCAAGGTTGATAAGGCCCTCAAGTTGGAGCATTTTCAAGGTTGATAAGGCCCTCAAGTTGGAGCATTTTCAAGGTTGATAAGGTCTTCAAGTTTTGGCATTTTCAATGTGACACTTCGACAAGACCTTCTTCAAGCTGACTCTTTGATAAGGTCTCTCCTCAAAGTGACTCTTCAAAAAAGGCTGCAAAATTTCGGCCTCATAAGACCCAACAAATCTAAAACAATTATAATGTGACAAAAAAAAACTACAGCCGTCATAGCTGATAAGTAGCATTTGAAAAAGTAATTTTTTTTGGCAAACCGATATAGAATAAATGGCAATAGCGGGGAGGGGGGGGGGGGGCAGAAATTTCGTGAAGCAAACGGGATTACGGGTGGACGAAGGCGAAACGAATGTGTGCGAAATGATGGAACATTGGAGGACTCGGAGCGAGACTCTTTGCCTCGAGCAAAGTATCGTGGCGCGACCAGTGACGTCAGTGTGTCACGCCTCGATGGCCACTGGTCTCGTCATTAAATTCTGCCCCCCCCCCCCGCCTCCCCCTCCTCCTACTACTCCTCACCCTACGCGCTCTCTTCATTTCACCTCACTCAATTCTTTATCACCCCTTAGCTCAACCTGTAATCATCTGGCCCAGCCAGAATAATTCGCAGGTCGATTAATGATTTTGCTTAAATAATGGAACAGGGAATACAACGTCGTTGCGATTGCCAAAACCGCTATGGCTTTTCAGTCAAGTTTTTTAGTGGAAACAATAAACTATTTTATATATTAATTCATGGACTTATTAATATTTTGTACTTATCAAGGTTTTGTCGAATCAATTTCTAGAGAAAATCTTCAATATCTATAAACGACAAATTGTGTATTTATGTTCCTTATAAACTTTGATACGGCTGGCCGGATTTCGATGAAATTTTCAAGCAATCTTTGGAATGGCTTTTTTTTTCAATTTTCAATTAAAGTTTTGCTACCGATATGCTATTGTTTTTATAACACAATTTGGGTTTATACATGCGTCGTATATTTTCATGTGATTAATTTATCTACTTTCTATCCGTTGATGACAATCTTTACCAGCTAAAGAAAAGAGAGGAAGAACATGAAATCGATTAACAAAACTAATGTGATTTGCGATGGTTTAATTCCCAGAGTTATTACTTTTAATTTATTGATTTACATTACGTTTCTTGTAGTTAAGATTTCATAATAAAATGATACATGATTTTAAGGCCATCTTAAAAAAAGATTCCATAAATCGCACACAACGATTTTGGCAGGAGCACCCGCGATAAGGGGAGAGAGAGAGAAAACGAAATCCAGGGAAAGAGAGCAAAAAGGATGCCACGTTAATTTTAATGACGTTCATCAGCGATTTAAAAAAAAAGTAAAAAAAAATATACAAATATCGTTTTTACATTCAACTTTAAAATACCGATATCTTCAAACTCCTTAGTTTTAGAAACGTGAGCACATTTATACGAAAGTACATTTACAAAAAGGCCTCGAAATATTAAACTTGTAAAAATCGTTTACTGTCCTCAAATTAACCATAAGTCCCCAAATTAACCATAAGTCCTCAAATTAACAATAAGTCCCCAAATTAACCATTAGTCCCCAAAATAACCGCAAGTCCCCAAAATAACCGCAAGTCCCCAAAATAACCAGAAGTCCCTAAATTAACCAAATATCCTCCCCGCCAAACGGCAATACACGAAACCACAATTATCTCTGATCGTATGGGTCGTGTTCATTGTTTGAAAATTGGATTTCGGTTGCTCGGGCACACGCACTTTACGGACATAAAAGTCAGGAGGATAATATATTCTTGTGAGAGAACAAGGGGTAACGTCGCCCGGAAGCGAAAATTTCGGCGAAGTTTCGAGCGAGTACGTACAAGGAGTATAGTTATGTTCGGTAATTTCACGGTGCCACATGTATGTGATAATGAGGAATAAAGAAAAATTCAAACATCTCCCGTTAACCGTCAGCACGAATTTAATTATTGCTCGTTTGATTCTGATGAGAATTCGTACGAGGGGGCGAGAGACGAAAGAACAAAAGGCACTGTCGTGACGTATCGAGATCACACGTGCAAATTTATGATTCGTAGCGAAGGATCTTTTTGGGAGCGTACGAAGAGTAAGCACGAAAGAAAAACAAAAATAATAAAATAAGAATATAAAAGTGTAATAGAAATAAATAACGAACTTTACAAACTCATAAAAAATAGAAAAAAAAAATAACATCTAACATAATATCAAAACAATATAAATGAAAAATCTTATAAAATGTTATATAAACATGAAAAAAAGCGAAAATGAAATAAAACAAAAGAAAATTTCAATAGAATAAAAGTTGATGACAAATAATTATAAACGATAAAAATATAATTCAATCAAATATGAAATAATATAAAAACACAATGCAAATTATGTAGCAAAATAAACATTGATATTGAACAATTAAAAAAATTGACAATAAGCAAAATTACCGAAATTACAGATAAATAAATAAAGAGCAGTTCATTTTTTTTAATGTATAGAAAATATAAAAATGAATAATAAAAAAAAATAAAAAAATAAGCAATATTATTGTAATTACAGAAAAATAAATAAAGAGCAGTTCATTTTTTTAAATGTATAGAAAATATAAAAATGAACAATAAAAAAATAAAAAATAAGCAATATTATCGTAAATTACAGAAAAATAAATAAAGAGCAGTTAATTTTGTTTCGATGTATAGAAAGTATTAAAAAAAAGTGAAACAAATAAATTTATTTTTCGTGTTTATGCAAATATTATGGACGTTCTCGAAGTAAGTACCGATGGAGAGAGAGAGAGAGAGAGGAGAGGGAGGACCAAAACTACGATCGTCAGAGGTAGAGGAAGAGGGTCGTCGAGGATTGGACGAAGCAGACTCCACCCGCTATATATGCCTTATACATCACCGCGAAGAGCCTGCACCCACGCACCAACGAGCCCGATCGTAAAATAAACGTCCACATACACTACACTTTGTCAGAAGAACGTTGTCCCCGGAATTACACACGGCAAAGAGTCACCCAAGTTACGCATGCGAAGGAGCGAAAATAAATATGCAAAAACGGGTATTCGAATATACGATCAGAAGTAAGGAAGGACAAATTCTCATACGGGCAATCATTCGAATTTTTATTTATTTTTTATTGCATTACAGCTGCTCGGGTGAGAGAAGCAGCGAAGACCCGACAAAACGGAGAAATGAAGCATCGAAGGGTCAAATTGAATTTGTGAGGGGAAAGTTGCGAGAACCTAAAAAAAATTTAATAATTTTTTTTTTTCCATACATCGAAGGAAGGCATCACGACCAGCAAAGTCTGGAATATTTCTGACAAGTTTTGTTGCGATTCTTTTCTTAAAGTTGTTTTTTTTTTTAATCGAAATAATCAAAAATATGAAATCTGTTTTTATTGATAAAAAAATCAAAATGTATTTTGTAACATATGCTTTAAATAATATTTTCGTGTTATTCCAATAATGTATCTGCTCGTTTATTGTCGAATTATCATCGATTGTTTTTTTTTTGTTTAATTAATACAGAACAATATTAAATAAACTGGTTTTATCGATTAAGAGCTAACAATTGTTTAATAATACTCGATTTCAAAAAATTGGTTTCGTATGACGTTACGGGAACAATTATTTATCTATTAAATAATGATTTTTTTATTATACGAGAATCTATACAATAACGTATCTACTGGTTTCTCGGAAAAATGTCAACGATTGTTTTTTCTGCTCGTCCCTAGAAGAATTTAGCCCTTCAGACTCCGTCCTCCCTACACAAGTGAATATCTCTCCGAAGAATGAAAAAATCAGCAAATCAAATAAACACGTCCGACGAAATCGATTTATTTATCCTCGTCTAGCCAGTGTAAACAATTAAATTATCAAACGAACCCGAGGACAAAAAAAAATAACAACTCGCTCTTATCGAAGTCGAATGTTCAAGGAAACGTCCGTGTTCGAAGACATTGTTTGATTACACCAATCTAAATCGGAGATCGGACCCCCTTGGGTTTTATCATCACCGCGGCGGCGTCGATAAAAATGATAAGCCGATTGATAAAAGTATCGACTTTCCTTCGACGATAAAAAGAAAATAATCCGTTTAAAGAGCGCAATTGAACAAGCGAGATGTTCCATACATTTGAACGACGATAGTCAGTGATGGGCGTGGTTTGACCCCACCGCGCGCCGCGAGCGAATCGTCGTCGCGCGGTAAGCCACGCCCAGCTGACCTTGAGCGTTATCTCCGCGACGGTTGGCCGCGCGTCACCCCCACCGCGCCGCCGCGCCAATCCAGCCGCTCGCAGCCCCTCCACGCGTTTCGTGTGGAGGGGGCTGCGCGAATCTTCCGAATTCGAAGGCTCGAAGGCCTTGCGCTCGACGGAACCGCGATTGCGGATGGAGAGAAGCAAGTACGATGAGAATAAGATTCCGAAGGATCGTTGTACCGTTATACGCCCGACATGACCGGAGGCTATCGGGGCTTATAATCCGATTGTACCTTCTGTATCATTTTCTTCCTTTTTTTTTCTCTTCATATTATCATCATATTTTTTTCGAAGACTCGTCTCAGCTCTCTCTACCTCGGTCGATCCGGTGAAGTTCGTTCTCCTCCCTTGCAACGAACAACATCGAACCTGTTTTCCTCGCACACCGCTCCGCGTTTCTTGCATACAAGACTCTTTCTCGGCTGATTCACGCACGTACCTTCATCGGTTTACCCGGCGTGAATATAGACGCGCAAAAACACCTTCCACTGTACCAAGCTCCTGTTCTTCCATTCTTTTTTGCCTCTTCTTCTTTTCCTCTTTTTTAGTTAACCAAAGAGCTAGGAAAGCTTGGATCCCATATCACGGGAATGCCCACAAAGTCCCTATACGGACGTACACAACGAGGTGCAGTCGTCGTAAAAGAGAGCCATCAGCCCGATAGAATGAAAAATAATGTTGAATGATCCGCCCGGATAAGAATATAAAACGTGCTAGCGGATCTTTCAGTCGTACGATTAAATTCCTTGGAATCTGGCTGGTCTTCCACACCTGCTTACATCTCGTTCGGGGAAACACCGAAACTTGATTTTCGCCGATTCATCGCTGATTTCGTACCAGCCGTTTCGTTTCGTCACAAGCCGAGAGATTCGCGACGAGAAAAATTCGTTCGAATTGTTACTCGTTCATCAATTTTTCGAAACGACTAACTGGTGGAGTATTATCAAGAGAGATAGAAAAAAGAGAATTTACAAATTATGAAATGAAGAAATAATAGAAATACGAACAGGGATAGGAGAAAAATAGGAAATTAGAAAAATGGGAGAGAAATGTAAAATTACGAAAAAGGAAAAAGAAAACAATTGAAAGAAAGATAGCAATAGGAAAAAGAGAATAAATAGGGAAAATAGGGGAAAAAATAGTATGTAGGAAATGAAAAAAAATATATATATATATAGGATAGTAATAATGAAAAAGATAGAATAAGAAAATGGGAAAGGATAAGATGAGAATAGGAGGACACCGAAATAATCAAGCAAAACGAAGCTGCGTCGTTTTTCGGCTATTCCGGACGCTAATTAAATTACAACGGCGGAGGTTCCGTGATGATGACCGCGAGGGAGAGAGGAGGTTCTTCATGCTCGCGTGATTCCGTCGAATTTTTGGTAGCTCGTATGTTCCGTCCCCGCGTGCGCACCGCGTCACTTTTTTTCACAAAATCCCAATTAGCTGACTGGCGGTCATTTGAAGGCATCGAAAGTTTCTTATATATATATATATATATATATATATA
>JAPYZI010003683.1:0-16733 GCA_030523105.1 Ophioninae sp. A BG-2022a | reverse complement strand
AAAAGGATAAAAAGGAGAGACGCGACTCGGTCGTTACCGAGAACGCGTCGAGTCATCCTCTCGTCGCGGCGCGAGTCGAGCGAGGCGAACGAAGGGGGGGTGGGCGCGAATCGCGAGAGAAGAGGATCCTCGGGATCTCGGGATCGGAGGGTGGTCGTCGGAAGCGCGAAGGACGCACTCACGGGATATTCGTCGTCGCGCGCTTCCGGACGCGATCGCCGCCTGCCTGCGGGCCGTGGCCGCGGCCGCCGCGGCCGTCGCCGCCGTCGCCGCCGCTGCCGCTTCCTCCTCGCCGACGGGAAACACCGTCGCCGCGTTCATCGTCCCGTCGGGATTCGTCGGCTGCTGCTGCTGCTGCTGCTGCTGCTGCTGCTGCTGCTGCTGCTGCTGAAGGTGGTGACGGTGGTGGTGCTGCCGGGTCCCGATCGTCGCGAGCGAGCCACGGTGAAACGGGAGAAGAAGAAGAAGAAGAAGAAGAAAAGAGGCGAATTATCGGTGTTGCCGAAACGCGTCGTCCGGGTCGGATGGCCGCGCCGCGCGCGGACGGATCAGCGGAGGGGGGGTGAGGGGGACGAGAGCGTTCGGGGGTTGATTCACCTCGTCGTCGACGCCGCCGCCGCCGCCGCCGCCGCCGCCGCCACCGCCGCCACCGCCGCCGCCGCCGGTCTCGGACATCGCGATCGTTTGACCTCGAACTTTGGCGTTTCCGGCACGACCGGGATCCTCGACGGGGGCCTCCCCGGACTCTCGAACGATTCGAGGGAGCGGGAGGAAGACGAGGAGGCGGAGGAGGAGCGGAGAAAGGAGAAAGATTGGCCGGCGGACTCGCGATCTTCGAGAGGAGGGCCCTCGCGCGGCAGAGCCGAACCGAGAAGAGACACGCACCGGGGACGAGTCGCGTGCCGCGCGCGCGAGAGACACTCACCGTCGAGAGGACGACGGGACGTTCGGACGTTCCGAGCCGGGTGTGCGGAGCGGCGAACTCTCGCCAAAGGTGAAGATAGTACGGTCGCTTCCCCGCCTCGTCGGAGGGACGACGCCGTCGCAGCAGCCGCCGCCGTCGCCGTCGCCGTCGCCGCCGCGTCGTCATCCTCCCCGTTCACCTTCGGGTCGGACGCGCGCGTACCCTCGTCCGACGATCAAAGCGACGAACGCGGCGCACCGCCTTCCGGCCTCCCGTCGCGGTCTTGACCGCTCCGCGCGGGAACGGGGCGAGGGCGGCGGCCGCGGCGATTTCTCCGTTTTTTACCCCTTCGAGGCGAGGCCGTCCGCGCTCGTCGGGGACGGGAGGAGGGCGGCGGTACCCGGGGGAATAATTCTCGGCGGTTCCGGTCGAGCGAGCGAGCGGCCGGCGGCGGGGCTCTCGGGCTCTCGGGATTCCTCTCCCGACGCCCCGCGGATCCCCCGCGGACGCCCCGGTTTATCGGCTCGTTTCGTCGAGAAGGACGGGACCGATCCGCAACGAGGCGCGTCGGCCCGTGGTCGGGGATCTCTCTCCCTCGGTCCCGGAGGTCGCGAAGACGCGCGCGCGCTCTCTCTCTCCCCTTCCCGAGTCGTTCGGTTCGTCGGCAGGGGTGCGCCGCGTGGACGCGCGCGCGACCCGCTCGGTGTTGCTCCCTCGGGGCTACTGTCGCCGCCGGCCGGCCGTCCGCCGGGGAAGAGCCGTCGATCGAACCGTCCTCGGAAGCGACGCGTGACGCCGAGCGCGAACGACCCTCCCCCCGGCCCCGAGATCGCGATCGCGCGGAGCGAAAAAAAAAAAAATAATCGACGCCCCGTCCGATCGACCCTGACGCGCGTCGTCTATTTTTTTGCCTCGTTCTCATTTATTTTTCCTCGCAACGTTCGAGGTCTCGTCGTCGTCGTCGTCGTCGTCGTCGTCGTCGTCGTCGTCGTCGTCGTCGTCGTCGTCGCCGAGGAGCGGCCGGTGGGGCGCGCGCCGGGCAACGTTCTCGGTGAATCCGCGGAGGTCGCTCGCGACCTCTCGGCGATGACCGAGGAGCGCGAGGCGGCGGGGGAGGCGGCGAGGCTCGCGTTCGCCGCTGCGTCGAACCTCTCCCGTCCCGAGGGGTCGAGCCGCCCCGCGTCTCGCCCTTCGGGGTTAACCGGCCGGAGCGCGCGGACGTTTCGCGCTCCGGTGAGCGCGCGCGGACTTTGTTCCGCTCGAGAGGGATCGCCCGCTCGGGCGGAATCGCCGCGCGCGCGCGCGCGCGGCCGATCCACCGACGGAGAGAGGGAGCCCGGCGGTGGTACCCCTTCGCCGTCGCGTTTCCGGTGCGAGACCGCGAAACCGCGCGTCCTCCGCCGTACCTTTTTTTTCCTCTTGTTATTTTAGTTTTCCAACGGCCGCCCCGCGACCTCGCTCGCCGTCGACGCTTCGAGGACGCTTCGAGGACGCGCGGACTCGAGGCCGGGGGAGCGTTCGTTATTTTCGTTCGGTTTCTCCCGAGGTCCCTCGAAACGAATTCCGCGTCGGCGTTGCGCGGCCGAGAGACGCAACGCCCTTTCGGAGCGAGAGGGACGGAAGACGCGGCGGCGGCGGCGGCGGCGGCGCCTGTCTCGCGTCCGGCGAGAAAGCATCGCCGGACTCGCGCGAGATACGCGTCAAGGATGGCACTTGATCGAACCCGGGTGGCTCCTCGGGTGACGTCGATCGCGCCCGGGCCGCGTCTTATCGCGGCTCGTCGTTGCGCAACGTCGACGAGCTCGCGCGTCTCTGGAAAGCCTCGTCGCGAGCGACGCGGAGGCGAGGAACGCGAGGGGAGGAGGAAGGAAAGATTCACGGGCGCTCCGAATCGCCGCGAGTGCCCGTGAATCGCGCGGCCGATCTCGCTCGGTTATCGCTCTCGCGGTATCTAATCACGGGCGAGCGGGGGCGACCCCGATTCGCGAGGTTTCGAGGGGGCGAGCGCGTCGCTCGCTCGCGACTCGAGCCGGAAACGAGCGCGCGCGGAGAGCGCGTCCCGAGTCTCCTTCGGAGGGAAAACGCGCGAGCGGCGCGCTCCCCGTCGAGCCTCGCGCGAGTGTATCGGGATCAACGGAGAAACTCCGGGCCGCGAGATTTCGCGCGCGAATGCCCCCCCCCCCCCCCCGCCGGTCGTCTCCGTCCCGGCGACACGCGCCTCCGACGCCCGAACTTTCCGCGGAAGGCTCCTCTCCTCGCGGCGTTGAGAGCGGCCGCCGCCGCCGCCGCCGCCGCCTCCGCTGCGCGGATACCTATATGAGTTTGGAGCTCGCCGCGAAGGAATCCAGTCGAGGCGGGGAAACACGCCCGGTGACGGCGCTCGTCCTCCTCGCGCGGTTTCGACGAGTGACGCTCGCGCGAGAGTTCGCGGCCGCTCCCCGAACGATCCGTGCGTACCCCGTCGCGGGTTCGCGCTTCCTCCCGTACACCGAGAGACGTCTCGCGCGATCCACCGAACCACGCTCCACTCGCGGAGCGTCGTTTCCCCGCGTTTGGAATCGTCGCGGGAGTAAGTATTATTCTCGACGTCGCGCGATTCCCCGAGACGGGAGAAACCGCGGCTCGCGAAGCGTTCGACGCTCGTCGCGAGTCGCGCCGGTCGGCGCTCCGATCGCTCCCCTCCCGTCGATCGCGGACGCGCGCGCGATCGAGCGAACGGGGGGCGATCGGGCGCGCGCGAGAGGAATCTCTCCGGGACGGACGCGCTGTTTCAGACGGGATGGGAAAACTGAGGACGGCCCTCGGAGCCCGGGAGCTCACCGAGGGCGGCTGCGGCGAGTCCGGTCCGTGGAGAGCCCTTCTCGCCGAGTTCCTCGGTACGCTGCTCCTCAACTTGTTCGGATGCGGGAGCGTCGCGAACGGGAGCGTCGTCGCGACGAGCCTGGCGTTCGGACTGGCGGTCGCCGCCGCGATCCAGGCGTTCGGTCACGTCTCGGGCGGCCACGTTAATCCAGCGGTGACCCTCGGGCTTCTCGTTACCGGCGAGCTTCCGCTCGTTCGGGCTCTCCTGTACGTTCTCGCGCAGTGCACCGGGGCGATCGCCGGCTCGGGGATTCTCCGTGCCCTCTCCCCGGAGAGCGCGGACTCGTCGTCCCTCGGCGTCGTCTCCCTCGCCCGAGGGGTCACCCCGGTTCAGGGCTTCGGCCTCGAGTTCCTCCTCGGCCTGGTCCTCGTCCTCGTCGTCCGCGGAGCCTGCGACCCGGCCAAGCCGCGGAGCAATCCCCTCGCTCCGATCGCCGTTGGCCTCGCGGTCACCCTCGGCCACCTCGTCGGGGTAAGCCCGGAGACGACGACGCCTCTCTCGCCCCTCGAGTCTCCCGCCCTCTCACCCGAACGACCGTTCGAACCCTCAGATTCCCCGGACCGGTTCGGGAATGAATCCGGCGCGGTCTCTCGGTAGCTCGGTCGTCGCGGGAGCCTTCGAGGACCACTGGCTGTACTGGCTCGGCCCGACGCTCGGTGGAATCGCCGGTGGCCTCGTCTACGAGCACGCGACGGGACCCGCTCGGCCGCCGTCTCCCCGGCGTCGATCCTCCTACGACGCCGTCGCCGCCGCCACCGCCGGCGAGCTCGCCGAGGTGCGCGCCACCGCCGAGACGTAGCCGGCCTTGCCCGGCGTTCTCGGAACCGACTCGCCGCCCCGCCGTCTCGAGTTTGCCAAATTCCCACTGCCCCCCCGTATACCCTTTTTTGAGACGCGCGTTCGCGCGGCCTCGTCCTTCTCGCTGCCGCTGCCGCTGCCGCCGCCGCCGCCGCCGCTGCCGCCGCCGAGAGCGGCCCGCGAGTCGCGCTCTCGTCGGGACGCCGAGTGGGAGCCGGAGGAGGAGGCTTTTGCGAAATAAACGCGTCTGACGCACCGTCGTCCGCTGACACCTTGTATTTTTTCGTACACACGCCTAAAAACGCGACATCGTTCTTTCGGTTCTCGCGCGACTACACCCGCGCGTCGTCCTAGCGGCCCGCGATTCCGTTTCTCCTCTCGACCGAAGAGCCGTCCGTCCGTCCGTCCGTCCGTTCGCTCGGGTCGCTTTCCCTCGTCCTTCCTCTCTCTCGGTCGATTCGGTGATTCGTCGTCGGTGTTGCGATTTTAAATGAAACAGCCGTAGCGCTCGGTTTTTTCGCGTACGTCGAAAATTTGTATAAAACGTATGGATTTCTGCACCTGCATCGATAACGCGTATGTACATACAACGGTGATCCGAGTCGAGGAGAAACAAACGCGGCCGCTGATCGTTCTTCTTTCCTTCTCCGTTCTCGCGAGCGTACCGAAGCGAAACCCCTTTGACGATCTTCGAATCGATATTATTCAATATTTACACAAAGTTTACACTCGCCTGATCCGAGTACTCGCGCTCCGTCTCCCCCCAACCCTGGAGAAACGACGGGAACGCTCGACCGATTCTGGATCCGTTGCATCTCCGTCTCTGTGTATCGCGTATGAACGTTGCCGTTGCGAGGGAGCGGCCGCTCGTCTCCTTTTTTCGCGCGCGTGGTAAAAAAAGATAAAACGAAAAAGACAAAAAAGTAAAGTATCTTTAAACGTACGCGAGACGAGAGCGTCGCCTCGAATCGATCGATCGAGAGCCCGTTGACGCGACGCGCTACGGTTCGACGATCGTTGAATCAACGATGACGGAGCGACGATGCGTTTCTCTCGATTCGAGGAGGGGCGAATAAAAAATGCATCGGGGAGTGACGCGCGTCGCGAGGGGGAGCGCGAGCGCGGTTCGCCTCGCGACGGAGAAGCAACTTTAAAAGTTTCGCTCGCATTTTTGTGTGTCTCCGAGACGGGAGGATCGGGTCCGTCGATACCGGTTCGCTCGGGTCTTCTTTCCGCGGTGGTAGTCGCGGTCGCGGAGATGCCGATGATGGTGGTGGTGGTGGTGGTGGTGGTGGTGGTGGTGATCGCCCGAGAGGCCCGACGAGCTCGCTCGTCAACCCTCCATCCGCGAGAGTTTGTCCTCCAGGCTGTCCTGGCTCTCGTTCGTCTCGTTGAGACTCATCGTCTCGTTGCGGGCAAGCTCGATTACCGATTCCTCGAGGTTGACCTCGGATTTTGGGCAAATTATCGGGGAATCGGTGCTCTCGAAGATATCGGTGCCACCGGACATGTCCTCCTGGACGAGGTTCAGGCTCGTCTCGTCTTCCCGATTCGAGCTCTCGGCGACCGTTACCGCGATCTCTATTATTCCCGTGGAATCGTCGAGCGTAACTTCTTTCGGTATCGATGAGGCGCTCATCGTCGTCGCTTCGGGCTCGGTTTTTGTCGTCGTCGCTGCCGAAGGCTGCGGATGCGGCGGCGCCGCCGCCGCCGCCGCCGCCACTGTCGTCGTCGTCGTCGTCGTCGCCGTCGCCGTCGCCGTAGGATCGAGCGCGCCGGTGGTCGCGGTAGTCGCCGTCATGAGCATCATCATTTCGGCAACCGAGGCCGCTTCCTCGATCTTGGAAGTCTCGATCCCGTCCTCGTTGGCCTCGTCCTCCGGTGCTTCGTCCTCCTCTTCGTCCTCGTCGTCTCCCTCTTCCATGGGTTCGGGCATGTTTTCCAGAGCGACCGGCAAAACTCTGTTCTCGACGAGGCGATGCTCTCCCGCGGCGGAATCGTTCCCGTTGCCGCCGCCGCCGGCGCCGCCGCCCGCGCTCGTCGTCTCCTCGATTCCCGAAATTTCGCTGAGATTCGTCAAAACGCTTTCCTGCATCTTGACGACGCTGTCCGAAGAATTCAATATACTGCCGATTTCGCGGCTCATCTCGTCCATGTCGGCGGGATCCTCGGTCTTTACGAATATGACTTTTTTATTGGTGTAGACCTTGGAACTGGTTATGGCCAACTGCTTGCCGCGCGTCGCCGGTGCTGGACCGACGGAATCGGAGGCGGGCACCGTCGTCCTCGGTTCGACTCGAATCTTTCGCTCCTTCGCGCACTCTTGCCGCTGCGGTACTTTTTTCGCGTCGCTCTCCGTTTGATCGCTGTCGGGGATTTCCTCGTCGGCAGCGGGGCCGCCGCCGCCGCCGCCGCCGCCGCCGCCGCCGCCGCCACCGCCACCACCGTTGTCGTCGTACTCTTGCTCCTCGTCGTATATGCTCTGCTTTCGCTTGACAAAGACGCGCTTGAGGGGTAGCTGCTGCTGCTCGTCCTCGGACTCGTCGTGACGCTCCGGGAGACTCTCGTCGATGGCCTCGGTCTCCTGTTGCTTGCGAGCTTGCAACTCCTCGATCTTGATTCTCTGCTGCTCGACGCGTTTTTCCAACAGTTCGAGCTTCTCCTTGGTCTCTCGGTCGGCCGCTTTGTCGAGGGACGACGAATGCTTCGCCTCGAGGTTTCCGACCGATTCGTCCGTACCTGTGACCTGCAACGTTTTCAATTCAAATTTTGGTGCATCGTCCGAGAGATTGTCCGATTGATTCCTGATCGCGGTCGTCGATGTCGCCGACGTCGCCGACGTCGCGGCGGTCGCGGCGGTCGCGGCGGTCGCGGCGGTCGTTCCCGTCGCTCCGGCCAGTCGCCCGTCGGTCAACGGTTTCAAAACTTGCTGAACGAAGGAAGAATTTTTGTTGTCGAGGGCTTTTTTAACGACGACGCGTTTGACGACGTTGCCGGTGGGTAATTTGGCCAATTCGGCCGGATCGATGATCGTCCCGTCCGGATTCATGATTACTTCTCTGGTCGTATCGCCCTGGCGTATGATGCGCCTGACGATGACGCGTTTCGTGACCTTTGTACCGGTGGGGGTGGAAACCCCCGCGGGAGTCTGGCCGGTCGTCGGTACGGTCGCGTTGCTCGCGGTCGCGGGGGTCGCCGCCTCACCGGCCTCCTTCCCGGTGGTCGAGGACTGTTCGCTCGTCGTTCCGCTCATCGGTTTTCTCACGACGATGCGTTTTATCACTTTAACGGTGTTTGCGCTTTTCCCCGGTGCGGCCGTTCCGCTCTCCGAGTCCTTTCTCGGGGTGCTCGTCGCGATCGTCTGTCCTCTCGGCGGAACGCCGCCGCTCGGCTCGGTCTTCGTCGGCGCCGTCGCTGGCTCCTTGGCCGGTGCGTCCGCGCCCGTCGCGTGCTTCAACGGTATCTTGTGCTCCTTGAAGACCGAGGCGACGATCTTTTGTACCTCGGCCTCGGTCGTACCGTCGTCGGCGGTCTTCTTCGGTACAGAGCTCGTAGCCGCGGCTGGCGCCGCCGATCCTTTTCCGACCTTCGGAGAGGCCGTCTCGGCCGCCTCGGTCCCGCGACGCTGCACAGGCATCAGCGTCTTTATCGTCTTTTTAACGATATTACCGTCCTTGCCTCGAACAAAGACTATCTGCTCCTTGCGATCCTCGCTCTCGTGCTGCTGCTGCTGCTGCTGCTGGTCGACGCGGGCGCTCGGGTCGTCCTCGTCCTCGCTCTCGGGCGGCTGAGTCTTGACCTTGGGCAATTTCTTGACGACGTAGGCAGGTGGCTCGTAGTCGTCGTCGTCCCCGCCGTCGCTGTAAGCCCCTTCCTCCTCGTCCTCGTCCTCCTCGTCGTTGCGACGGCCGCGGTGCCTCCCGCGGCGATCCTCCTCGTCCTCCTCGTCGTCGTTCTCGTCGTCGTCGTCGTCGTCCTCCTCCTCGTCCTCGTCCTCGTCCTCGTCGCGGTCCTCGGGGTCCTCGGGGTCCTCGTCGTCGTCGGTGTCGGTCTCCGGTTTGGTCTTGTCGGTTTGCGGACCGTCCGGGCCCATTTTCTCGCCCGCCTCGATGTGCCGCTTTATGTGGGTGACGTAGTCGGCGCGATTGCGGCAAGACTCCTGGCAGACGTCGCAGGTGAGCGCCATACCCGAGCGTTTCGCGTGTGTCAGCCGATGAACCTCGAGGCTCTCCTTCCGCTTGAAAGCCTTGCCGCAGTCCTCGCAGACGTGGCGCTTCTCGACCGAGTGGGAGCGCATGTGGCGCGTCAAATGATGAGAAAGTAGAAAACTTCGGGGACAGAGCTTGCAGAGATAGGGCCGGTGACCGGAGTGGGTCGCCAGGTGGCGGGCCAGTTTGGTGCTCGTTCTGAAGGCCTCCTTGCAGTACTCGCAGACGAAGGTCTTGTCCTCGCCGTGCAGGAGCTCGTGACGCTCCAGGCCCTGCTTGTACGCGAAACGCTTGTCGCAGATGTTGCAGCGGTACGGCTTGGCGCTCTTGTGGCTGGCGTCCTCGTGTTTCTCGAGTTCCTCGCTCGTGAAGAATTCCCGATCGCAGTGGGGGCACGGGAAGCGCGCCTCGTCCCTGTGAAGCTTCTCGTGGCGCTGAAGAAGATACGCCCGGGCGAAGCTCTTGTCGCAGACCGAGCACGAGTACCGCTTCTCCGCGGAGTGAGTGCTCGCGTGCTTTCCCAAATCGTACTTGGAGAAGAAGGTCCTGTCGCACTCGGTGCACTTGTAGTTGCGCTCGCGATGGGCGCGCTGAACGTGCAACTGAAGAGCCTGACGCAGGGGAAACGTTCTGTCGCAACGATCGCACGCGTGCACCCTTATCTCTCCGGGCTCGAGCTTACGCTCGTCCTTGTCGTCGGAGGCCTGGGAAGACGCGCCTCCGCCTCCGCCGCCGCCTCCGCCGCCGCCGCCGCCGCCGCCGCCGCCGCCGCCGCCGCCGACTCCGGCCTCGCGATCCGCCTCCCTCGAGTAGCCGTCGTCGCGACGCTTGCGCTTCTCCTGCTGGCGATCGGCGCGCTGCCTCTCGCGCTCGCCGTTGTCGACGCGCTGCTTCTTGGCCGGCTCGCTTCCCTGTATCCTCTGTTCGGCGGGACGTTTACCCGAGCTCTCGGGCGAATCGTTCGATATCGGTGGAAACGGTCGCGGCAGCACTCCCGTCACCGGGTACGCCCTGAGCGCCTCGTCCGCCTTTTTGCAACGCAGCTTGAATTTGTACGAACGGTCGAGATTCCAGCGACACGCTCCGCATATCATCTGGGGCATCCCGTCCGCCGCGTACACCTGTCGACATTGTTTCGCGTTACTTTTCGCGCGACGAACGGAGAGGATCGGTCGACGAAAATGACGGTTGAAGGAACGGGGGGGGGCGCCGCCGCCGCCGCCGCCGCCGCTACGCTCGCGAGGCTCGACGGTCGGCAAGGGAGATCTCCGGGATACCGAGGCGAGGCGCGTACGAGTCGCGGCGGTGGCTCTATCGACTCGCGACCAGCCGAGACGAGAGACACGCACCGAAAAACGCGTACGTCTCGCGATTCCGATACGCGCGACGGAAAGAGAGAAAGAGGGGAAGAACGCGCAGCGAACGGAAATCGAAAGCAAAGAGGACGCGGCGAGAGAGAATATTCGATAAACGGCGATTGAGGGTTACCTCGATGGCGACGCAGGACATGATTTGCAGAGTGAGCGGTACTTGGAAGGGCTTGCCGTGATCCCTCTCGTAAATGAAGCTGAGGGGCTCGGTCTCCGTGAGGCAGAAGCGGCAGACTCGCCGCGAGCGCAGCGGTGCCGGTCGGTTCTCCATGTTTCCTCGTTTCAACGCTCGCACGGTGTATCGCGTTCCGCGCGCGCCTCTTCTCTCCCGATACGACAGCGTCCCGCGCGAGATCGAACGCGATCGACTCCGACGACGAAGGGACTCTTCGTTTGTACGACGAGGGAGGTAAACGCGCGCGCGCGCGCGCGATAAACCGAACGCGGACGAGAGACGAGTGAATTCGCAGCGTCGAAGCGGCGACGCGAGAGACGCCGCTGCGAGGTTCGCGCGGCGCGTCGGTGCAGCGGGAGCGCGGCCTCTCTCTCTCTCTCCTCGGCCGTCCGTCTCGCTCTCGGCTCGCAACACCCCGGGTACGGCGGTCGCGGCGGCAGTGAGCGCGCGAGGAACGGGCGGTGGGCCGTATCACCCGAAAGCGCGTCGATAGATCGAAAGGAGCGCGAGAGCCGAGCGAGCGTCGGTACAAGCGCGACACGCGTTCTCCGGTGGTCGCGTCCGGTCGCTCGGTGCGCGGTCGCGCCGCTCGAGTCTCTCCGTCGCTCGTTTCTCCCGAACCGACGCGCGAACGCGACAAAGGGACGAGAGAGCGAGTCGAGGCGGGGGCGCGCGCTGGTCGCCCGGCGCGCTCCGTATCCCCCCTGGCAACACGCTACGCCGGAAACTACACGGACGACTCGAAGGATTCTATCTCGTTCGCGACGAACCACCCGTTGTTCACCGAACTCCGCGAGTCGTCTACCGAGCAGCGCCGCGGGACGATGCACACTAGCGGCATCCTCCTCTTCCCGGCGTTACCCGTGCGAGACGCGCTCGAAGCGCCGCGAGTCGGGCGTGTCCCGAGGCTCGCCCGAGCTCGCTCGCTCGCCGAGAGACGGTGGCGCGCTCTCGCCGGTCGGTGCGCGCCGTTCCTTCCTCACCGAGGCTCGGTACGGTCGGGCTCTTCCCGGCGACGGTCGCGTCTCGTCGACCGAGTCGGACGTACGCGGAAGGACGGTTGTTACGGGCGCGGCTCGAGGACGAGAATCTCAAAGACGCGGAGCATCGATTCGCGCGAGTTTTTCCATTCGTATCCGCGACATCGATGCGAATCCAACGCCGTTGTTCGAGTCGGGCGAAAACCTTTTCCGAACAGCCCCGACGAAACCCCGTCGGACCCGAGGCGCTCCGTCGCGGGACACCCCGTACATCGGAACAGCGACGAGGCGCGACCGGGACGCGATCGTTCTCCGAAGGTTCGCGCCGAGGAGAGAAAGCGAGAGCGGGAAGGAAGCCCCCGGGGTAACCGGCGCGCGCGATCCGACGAGCGCCAATTTTCGGTCGGTGCGCCTCGTCGCACCGACCGAAAATCGGCGCGGTCGGTCGAACCGCCCCGGGGACGCTCGCAGGGGACCGCGAGGACGGTCGATCGCCGCCGGGTCAACGAGACGCCCGAGACGGAAGTAGGAAGCGGGCGTTCGGAGAGAGCGCGACGGTCGCGGCGAGGGTAGTCGAACGGGGGGGGAGTCGGCCCGATTTTGGAGGGAAAGCCGCGGCCGCCGGACGAACGGAGACGGATCGGACGGGCGAGAGGCGCGCGGCGCTCGTCGCGGCTCGGTGGGTATCGAGCTTCTCGGGGTAACGGGAGCGCGGTGAAACGGGCGCGACGTCGCTGCTCTCTCGCACCGGATCCGCGCGCGCCGCGTCGGAAGGAGGCCGCGAGTCGCGGCTCGGGGGATGAAACTCGCGGGCCGGGCGTCGCGTTTCGTCGTCGCCGCCGCCGCAGCCGCTCCTTTGCGGAAAGAGAGGCGCGCGCGATTAATCGTTTTCCCCGAACGGCGAGAGAGGAGCGTTCCGCGGCGTTCCGCGCTCCTTCGAGGAGCGATAAAAAAAGGAGGACAGCGGCGGCGAGCGACGAGCCAGATACGGAGCGGGAACGCGGATCCGTCTCGAAAGAGCGATCGGGAACTCTCGTCGAGAGAGCGGGTACGAGAGGGCGGGGGGCGGCTGGGTGGCGTTTCTCCTCGATTCTCGACGTTTCCGCGCGCTCGGAGGACGACGACGACGACGACGACGACGCTCGAGACCCGAATCCGCGAACGTCGGAGAAGAATCGCGGGGACGAAGCGAAGGACGCGCACCACCGGGAATGCCCGCGGTGCGGCGAATATTTCGGGTTCCTCGGAAAGGCTCGTCGACCGCGATACTCGGAGCGCGTGGGGGGGGACGGGGGGTCTCGCGTTCCTCGCTCTCTCCGAGCGACGAGCGCGCCGAACTTTGGGCCCGAACCGAGGAGATTTTTAGGCCAGCCGGGGTGGGGGAAGGGGGCCCGCGAGCGCGATCCCCCTCGGGGAAGACGCGCGCGAGTGCAGCGAGGATCGCGAGGGCCGGGAGGGGAGGAGCGGGACTCGCGTCGCGCGGCCGTTCGTTCCCCCGTCCCTCCCCCCCAGCGGGGGAACGAGGGGGGCTCGCGGCAGCGACGACGACGATCGCGGGAAGAAATCGCGGGACGGACGCGCGGCGGCTGCGGGACCGCGACCCAGTTGTCGGTGCGCCCGCGGAGACGCGCGCTCCCCCCTACCGAGCGAGAGCCTTCCTCTCTCGTTCGTTTTTCGATTCTCCCCGCGGAGAATAATCGCGATTCCCGCGAGACGCGCCGCGCGCATCGCCGCGCGTGTCGCCGCGAGAGAACCCGCGCCGGGGAGGGAGGCGGAGAGGGGGCGGGAGAGCGCGGTCTCGCGCGGTGGTTCCGCTCGCGCGCGAAAAGCGAAACAAGATTTTTCGTACGCGAGAGAGGGTCGTCTCGCGCGGTTGCCGCTCGTTTCGGTCGTTCCGCCGCCGGGAGAAGCGGCGTTCCTCGAACGGGAACGCTTCTCTCCCGTTTACGCGCGCGCTCGACGATTCCCTCGAGGGGAGAGAGAGAGAGAGAGAGAGAGGCGGCACGGCCGGAGGCGGACGACGGACGAGAGGCGAAAAAGTTGGATTCGGTCGCGCGAGGCCCGCGTATTCTTCGTCGCGAAGCGTTCCGGGGGGACGCGCGCGCGGCGATTCGATCCCGTTCACCGGGAACGGCCGCGAGACGGGATCCCGCGAGTCGTCGGGAACGGGTGACGCGACGCGCGACGCGCGCGCCCGCGCCTCCCTCTCGCGATCGGTCGGCCGAGTCGAACGACCGGAGGAGCACCGAGGCTGGCGCGGGGAGACCACCCGACCGGACGTATCGCGAAGATTCGGAACGGAACGACGAGATTTCCTACTTTTCGTCGAACGGGGGATCCGCGCGGATCGGCGGGAGGCCGCCGCGGCGCACCCCCGCCAGGGCTCGACGGGAACGGGAGAGAACGAGGCTCGATCGGAAGTTCCGTCTCGATCGAGACTCCCCGCCCGCGGTGCGCGCGAGACCGCGAGCGGCACGGTCGCTCGACGAGCCGCGCTCGGGCGCCTCGAGCCTCCGAGTTTTCCGCTCTCTCGCGCTTCCCTCGCCGGCGAGGGGGGATCGCGGTTCTCGCGAGACCCGACGAGTGCGCCGACGACGACGACGATACCGGAGCACGGAACAAAGGCGCCTCGCGTAACGGGAACCTCTCCTCGTCCGTCGTACTTTTCGCGAAAAAAATGAAAAGACGCGGGAGGGAGGAGGCGGCGGCGGGGGCGCGACGCGAGGGCGTCGCTCCCGCCGAGCGAAACCTCGCGCTTTCACCGAATCGCGACGGTCGAGGCGCGCGTCGCCGCGGCTCGGGTTCGCGGGGGCGAAGCGCGGGCCCCCCCACCCGCCACCCCCCGGCCCTCGACGCCCGTCGATCGCTTTCCCTCTCGAGAGTCGGCGGGGCGCGCGCGCGCGCGAAGCCACCGGCCTTCCGGTCCGATCGTCGTTCCTCCCGCGGAGACTCTCGCTTTTCGCCGCGTCGCGCCCCCCCCCCCCCGGCTCCTCCGACTCCGCCGAGGAAAGAACGATCGGATCGAGCGTCGGTCGTCGGTGGTCGGTTCGCCGCCCTCCGCGTTGGCTCGTTCGTCGGAAAACTCGTCGCGGTGTCCCGGCGGCGAGAGCGTCCCTCGCGGATCGCGGTCGACGCGGCGCCGGGGGCACTCGCGGGAGGGGGGACGAAGGTCGTCGCGCGCAACGAGGACGCCCTCGATCCGCGAGGTACGCGCGGCGATAACGGTGCTCCGCGCGACGTCTCTCGGACGTCTCGCCGCCGAGGAGTCCGGAGGGGAGAACGGGGAAACGGAGATCGCGGAAGAGGACGCGGGCCCGAGGCTGCTCTCTCACCCTTGGGTCGTCGCGACTCTTTCGTAATTGGATAATTTCGAATCGAGGAGCGTCCGGCCGTTTTCTCCGCACGGCGAACCGCGGCGGGGGGCGTCTTCTCTCGCGTTTTTCTCGTCGCTGTCGCCGTCGCCGTCGCGGTCGACGTCGTCGCTCGGGGAGACTCTCGCGAGCGAAACGGCGGCGTGAGAGCCGCCGCGGCCGCCGCCGCCGCCGCCGCCGCCGCCGCTGTCGACGGAGAGGGAGGAGAGAGGGCCCCACGCTCGCGGAAGCAGGATCCGCGGAGACCGTTCAGTGAGGAGCGAGACACCGCTCCGGTGCTGGTCGTTGCGTGTCGCGTGCACGACTCGTCTCAGCTGCGCGCGCGCGCGCGCGCCCACGATCGAGGGACGTCTCGCGAGAGAATCGACGCGAGTTTCGACGAGATTTCGGTCGCGCGGGAAAATCCGGGAACGACGACGACGACGACGACGACGAAGAGGAGGAGAGGAAGAACGGCTCGTCGGGCGAGGGAGGAGGGAGGAGGCTCGCGATGCCGAAACGCTCGATCCGAGGCGATTCGACGGAACGATGATCCGTCTCGGGAGCGACGGTGCATCCGAGAAAAGAAGGCGCGAGGACGAGTCACGATCCGTCGTCGCGAGCAGCGTCGTCTTCGGAGCGGCGAACCTTCCGGCGACGGAGGCGAGTTCGAAAGAGGGCCCGTGGGGCGAGCGCGAGGAGGAGCACCGAGGCGGAGACCGGAAAGAGGCGACGAGCGACGGCGGCGGCGACGGCGGCGGCGGCGGCAGCGGCGGTGTCGCGGACCCCGACGAATCGTCTCATCGATGCGTTCGTTGTCGTTGACCCGCGATGCGACGATCGATGGTAAGATCGCGCGAGTCGATTCGTCGCGCGATCCGCGGCGGCGGGCGACGAGGCTCGTAAAAACCCGCGGCGAACGAGCCTTCCTCGAATCGGCCGGCTCGTAAAGAGACCCTCGAGTCCCGTCGTCGATTCTCCCTCGTGACGCGCGTAACGCGCGTCACGCGCGTCGCGCGCCGCCCCGGGACTTTCCGGTTATTTATTACCGTTGTCGACGCGGGCGCCCGAGCGAGGGATCGCGCGCGACCGATCGAGCGACGCTTCCGCGAGAGCCCCGTCGCCGCGCGTGCTCGCCCGTGTCGTTCCTCGGGAGGGTCGACGCGCGCGTGCCGTCCGGCCTCGCGAGAAGCGGCGGCTCCGAAAACCCCGAGAGCGGAAGAACGGGCTCGCTCCCGGAGCGGCGGCGGCGGCGAACGCGAGCTCCACTGACCTCGAACGCGTACGGGCGATCGCGAGTTTTCGAGTTTTTGCGGGGGGCCCGCGAGGAGGGGGGGGGGGGGGGCCCCGCTCGCGTACGACCAAAACGGGCGGGCGGGCGGGCGGGCGCGCGTTCCGGTGCGCGCCGCGGTCCACCGCCGAGCGCCCGATCGCGCCTCACCCGCTTTCCCGTTACGACCGCGCGAGAGGGTCCCCTCCCCCCCCCCCCCGTCTGCCCTCGCGGCGATCGCGTTCGTCCCCCCTCCCGCGGCCGCGAATCGTCGAGTTTCTCCAGTCCCGTCGTTCTTGGCCCTTCGAACGTGTTTTCTCGCGTCTCTCTCGCTCTCTCGCCGCGGGGGAAGGGCGCTCGTTTCCCCGGCGCGCGAGGAACCGTCCGCCGAATTATCGCGTTTGCGCGGGGCGTCGCGGGAGGAGGCGGGGGACCGCGGGCGCTTCCCGCTCGAGTCGTCGTCGTCGTCGTCGTCGCGGTCGTCGTCGCTCTCTCCGCTCTCCCTCGGTCCCTCTTCTCGAAGCGCGGGCGCGCGCGCGAGAGTCCTCCCTGACCGTTGTTTTCTCGTTTGTTTCTCCGACAGGGGACAGGATGCGGTGGATCGGTTGCGTGGCGACGATTCTCTGGTGGTCGGGCGTCGTCGGGTCCCTCGGTTCCCCGAATCGGGGTCACGGTCGGTAGTCGCTCGTGTCTCGCGAACCCCGCGCGCTCCCTCGATCCTCTCGGAGAGTCTCGTTCGTCGCCGCGTCGGCCCCGGAGTCCGAGATTCCGGGGGGTCGGCGCGGCGGCGGCGGCGAGTCGTCTCGTCGCTTGTT
>JAPYZI010003682.1:0-19448 GCA_030523105.1 Ophioninae sp. A BG-2022a | reverse complement strand
TTTCATTTCCCACGGGAATCTTCAATTTCTTTCATTTACGAATTTTCTTTTTGCAATGAGAATTTTTAATTTCTTTCATTTTCGAAATTTCATTTTCCAATGAGAATTTTTAATATCCTTCATTTTCGAATTTTCGTTCCCCAACCTAACTTTTTTCTATTTTCCGTTCCTTCTACAATAAATCTGAAATAAACGTCACAAATTTCGAATCGAAGACCCTAATAACGGTATTTATCCGGAGGAATGTCCGCGTTCGATCAAATCGAAAAAACCAACCGATTTACGTGTCCGCGCAAGGGTAGACCGCAAAACCCACGTGAACGCAGTTTCTTTTCGATGTATTTTTGCCGTTGTTTTTGAAATATTATTATTATCATTATCATTATTATCGTTATTATTATTACTATTATTATTATTATTCTCCGTGCGTGTACTCGTCATTTGGAAAGCTCTCGGTCTCACGGCTCGAGTATATCGGTTCTCTTTTGCCCGATCTCTCGGGCAGTCGCATATCCCATCAAACGAGTACACACACACACACGTGCACACTGGCGCGCGCGTACGCGGATCTCGTGCCGGTTCGCTCTCTTTAAATGGCCACGACGAGCTCGCGCGAAGTAAAAGAGATAGCGAAATCGGCATGAAGCGACACGTTGGGATACTCACGGAGAACTTTATACACACTGGACGAGAGGACGACGAAGCGAAGGGCGCGGAGAGAAACGGGGATGATTGGAGAAGGGGGGGGGGGGTGGAAGAGGCACGTGTGCTCGTGATATTACATCCCGGACGCGTTTCGAATGCGAGCAAAAAAGAGGAGCTACGAAATTTAATTTTCGAATAAAGTAATTGTTTTGTTTTCTTAGTTTTTATTTGTTCTTTCAAGTATTAAGCAACTAGCGAAAAAATCGGTGTTTTTTTTTTTTAATATAGCGTAGGTAAGAATGATGGAAAAAATATTTAAATTGCGATTTCTTAAAGGAAGAAGGTTGCTTTTTACAGAGCAAATATTACATGAATGTAGGAAGTAATAAACAAATAAAATAAATTATTAAATCATTAATCATTAGTCATTATTAATTGTTCAATTATAATTTAATAATTACTAATGAGTTCGTTGATTATTAATTATTCTATTATAATTGAATAATTAATAATGAGTCATTATTGTACGTTCGGAATGAAATTTTGTGCGAAGCAGAAACGAGGCACGTTCACAGATTAAAGGTTAAAAGGAAACGATATTTCAAATAACCTTCCTTTCCTCTCCAACCAATCAATAATAATGAATAATGAAAACTAAAAAAAAAAGAATAACGAATAAACAAAGAATTATTCATGATTTCTCGTATTTTCTTCGATCGAAATTTTCGTTCGAAAGAATCGGATATTTCGGGGTGAAAATTTAAGCCGAAAAATCATCGGAGTCTCGGGTTTGTTCTGGACGTTCGAAGATTCGAGATTACATTGCAAGTCGATCGGTGGAACGGCCGAGGCGTGGGGCGGTTTCCGTTTTTCGAGAGGCGAGAATAACGAAAGTGGATCGAGAGCCGCGATTTTCCTTTTGTCACGGGGAGAGACGATATCGAATGTTGAATAGAGGTTCGACTGTGGAGACGCGTTATCGGGGGAGGCCGTGAGAGGCGCTGCGACCGCGGAGGCCTCTGATGGCGGACTTGTATACGTGTACCTGTGAGAACCGTCTGCGTTCTCCGACCATCTTTCTCTCTCTCTTTCACGTTCGTACGTGTACACACTCGGGTGTGCGTCTTCGTGATACCACGTATGTAAAAATCGACAATAAAAAAAATAAAGAGAGAAAAACGAGAAAAGAAGATCGAGAGACGCCGGAGTTCTCTCACCGTTAGTTTCGTTGAAAAGTGCGAGCTCGTCGTGGTGCTCCGACGACTCTCCTTCGCTTCTTTCGCTATACGATCTTCTTTTATCCTCGAAGAGCTTTCTTTCTGTCTCTTTCTCCAACCCGCTACCCCCACCATTTCTTTTTTTTCTTTCTCTCTCCATCTCGTGCGCCATTTCGATTGCAACACGAGAAAGAGAGAGAGAGAGAGAGAGAGAGAGAGATAGTCGAGTTATGCAGTAAGGTAAAGGACTCCAAGAACAAGGAAGAAGGGGGCGGTTTAGAGCGAGCCAAGATTCTCGGATTTCCAAATCCACCCCCAGGGTCTTTCTTTATCATTCGATCCGTCGCTAGGGAAAACGTCGTACGAAACGATCCATAATATATACGTATATACGTACAAATACGAGTTTGCGTGTATTTGGTACGAAAGAGTAGAATCGGCGTCGTTGGGGTGGAGGGGGGCATGTTTGAGGGGGTTAAGGATCTTCCGCTGGTCATAAAAATTCGACGCTTCACGAGCCAGAAGTGCCGGTGCCGATTATTTATGACGGAAGTCGAAACAAAAAAAAACTGATATACAAAATATCCATATGTACGTATTCTACGATCGTGGAAAATTTAGAATTTAAAAGGGACGCCCAACGTTCGGAAGAACTTCAGCAAAAGATGGCCCTCAGTCCCGATTCTCGAATTGAAAAAATTAAGCTTTGGTTAATAAGTAAATTTAGTAAACTAATAATAATAATAATAATACAAAAATAAAAATACTCGTATAAATAATAATTGCGAGGTGCTTTTATTTTATATAAAATATGAAATATGAAATACAAAAATAAAATAAAAATACTCGTATAAATAATAATTGCTGACGATAATTATAATTATCGTCAGCAATTATTATTTATACGAGTATTTTTATTTTTGTATTTCATATTTTATTTTACATATTATTTACCAAATATTATCTATATTATTTTTATTATTATTATTATTATGAAAGTTATTATAATTATAACAACCTTCATAATAATAGTAATAATAATAATATAAAAATTATTTTTTATTAAAAAAATAATAATCGAAAAACATCAATAATAATCGTAGTGATAATAATCGTCGGTGACGATGATCGTACTATCATAATAATAAAAATCATAACCAACGACAACAAAAACACGTTTAACAAAAGATGCATATGATTGTTTGTTTTGCGAACGGTCCTTGGAGTCAAATACATTAAACATCACCTTTTCATCCGTGCGTGCGGGAGTACAAACTGCGAGGGGTCGTAAAAGCGCGTAGCGTCGCCATCAGGCAACGGAGGGATGAAAACGAACGCGTAGTAGGGAGATGGGGAAAAGAGATGGTATGCGAAAGAGAGAGAAAGAGAAAGAGCGGGAGGGGGAAGAAAGAGAAGAGAAAAATAACGAGCAACATCGGGAGCTCGTCAAAGTCACTAGTCGCGTCAAAAGCTTCAGTCGTCACTGTGCTCCGCCCCCTCCCCCCAAAATCCCACTCCACCCCACTCCGTTCGCTCTCAACGTCACGGCTTCTCGCCCAATGCCGGTTTTCCATATTCCCGTCTTCTTGACCCTTGGGCGGGCGCAACTTTGTCGTTACGTAGCTTCCACGTATACGTGGAGTTCCAGGGATTCGCCTGCCGGATGCGAAACAACAGAACGGTAGAAAGAGGGAGAGGAGACGATTCGCTCGAAGCCAAAACCCGTGAGGTAAAGCCACCCGAAACCCTCGACCGTCGTAAAAAACGCACGAAGTAGGAAACGGAACGTTTCATTTCTGCGTGTTTTATTCTTTCCTTTAAAAATTTTTTTCGTCTTTTCTCATTCTCTTTTACTTGTGTCTCTTCGAGTCGCTACGCTCGCGGCTCGTTCGCTCGAGTTAGGCACGTTTCTGTTACGGCTCGAAGCAAGCGAGTGGAAACAAAATAACAAAATTTTAAAAAAAGGAAGAAAGGAGGCTACGGGTCGCGCAGATTTTTGTCGCGTTCTCGGATTTCGAGCGGGGCAAAAACATCGCGCGTGTCCACGCGCTCTCGACAACGCGCGATTACACGGGAAGAAATAAGACGAAAACAAAAGAAAGACTTTGTTTTATCGATACCGAGAATTCTACGGGCGCGCTCACGCCTCGTCGGAAAGTCTTCGAGAATCGAAGGAAAAATAAAAGCACCTCGCAATTAGTCGACGCCGTACAGGATCGTCGAGCACTTAACCTCAAATTCGAACCGTTTCTCTTCACGATCTTTTTACGCTCTACGGCCAAGTCAAGAATCTACCACGTGACGTATATGCGAGAGAGAGCGAGATCCTCGAACTTTTCGAAACGCGATTTTTCAAGGATGACGCATATTTTTTTTTTGAGAAAAGTAAGACTCAACACGTGATGGTACTTGAGGCACTTTAATCCCGTGAACCTGCGTCGTTTTTGGCCTGGCCCAAAATTTAATTCCGATATTTCTCGAACATATAATTATTTTATTATAATTAAATAATTAATAATAATTCATCATCAATTATCAATTTATTTTATTTTATAAATATCTTCTACATATGTTTTTTTTTATAAAGCGCAATCTTTTTTCTTTAAGAAATAACTTTTTTTAAAAATTTCCAATTTTTACCTACACTATATTTTTATGAAAATTAAACATGTTTTAAAAACTAAAAAATTACCATTTTCCCGTTGAAAAGTATATTCTACAAATGATCCTCGAACTTTTGCTGATTTTTTCATAAATAATTGTAAGTGTAATAGCGCGACGACAAAAAAGGATCCAGGTTCACGGAATTAAGCGGCCTCAAATACCATTATGTGTTAAGGGTTAAGAAATGTACTCTCGTTTGTTATTTGAGACGAACAAGATCTGTGGAATTCGCAGGACGCGACTTCACGACTTCGACGCGATTTCACAATTTTTCAAAATCACTTTTCTCACGGGCGTTTCAGTTGTCAGTAAAAAATCGTGCATCAGTCTCCGCAGAATTCATAGAAGAAGGGCGCGATGCTTCGATTTAGGGATAAAAATGTTTCATTTTCGGGAAAATCACGATTTTCGAAATTTCGACCATCTCCATCTCGAACTCACCTGACACGTGGTACATAGACGAAGTGTCATTAAGGAAAGTTCCACTGCTGCGAAAATAACGTCGAAAGAGTGTTGGGGAGGGGGGGGGGGGGTAGAATCGCGTGTAAACAAAGCCGCGCCTCGTTATAAGCAATATTTACGGAACGCCAGTTCGAAGAAATCCGCGCGCTTCGCGTTCTTCACGAAGGAAGTGTAGTTACCGGCAACACCGTTTCGAGACCAACAAACAATTGAGTAACAATGCGCCTTTGAATCGCGGTGTCGTTCCGCGCACGTAAATGAATTTCCGTGTACTGGATGTTCCGTTCGAATCGATCCAGACACGTGCGTAGAGTTCAAAACTCATAACGAAAAAAATTTGAAAGTTTCGATTTTCATTTCAAAAGGTTTTTTTTTCTAGTCTGAAGATTCAAGGCCTGAAATGCTAAATTTTTATTTGCGAATATTGCGAAAGTATCGAGAATTGATCGAGGTCTGCACATTTTTTAAAAATGCTAAAAAAAACCCGATTTGATGTTGAAATTCGCGTCGATCAAATGCCACAAATTTTTCTCCATTTTTCATTTTTTTTTGTAGGTTAATAAAACGTTGAAAAAATCGAATATTTATTTCCATCGAAGATTTGACTTTTCTACAGTTTCGGAATTACCCGATTTTCAAAATTCCGTACACGACAATAGAAAAATTGTATTTCTTTGCCAAACATATAGATTCGAAATTTTTTTATTGAATTTACAATTATGTCGATTAAAAAAAAATACATTTTTATATTTCCAAATGTTGATTCCAAATTGATGAAAAAAAATAAAACGGAAATTCTGCCAGCTTATCGTACGAAAAATGCTGATTCCATTATCCCAATCCTCTCACCAGAAAGAAACGATGAAAATCGATTTATTTTTGGGGTTCGAAAGAAACCCCTTAAAAGGGATCGGACGCAGAATTACGAGGCGCGGAACGTGTGTGCGTATGTGTATATATATACACACACAAAAACACAGGCATATATAACGTGCGTCGCAATTCCGCGTCGAAGGGGGTGTCACGATTCCGGTTGGGCTAGCCGGCGTTTGTTTACCCCGAAGTACATATATAACGCCACGCCAGCTGCCAACATGCGCCAAACGGGAGTGTGCATTGCAGAATCTTTCGTTCCAATCACTAGAATACGAGACGAGCAAAAAGAAGAATTTAAAAAAACGAGGAGGATAATAGTAATCCCACGTTAATAATAACAATAACAAAAATGATGATAAGAAGAAACGATGGAAACAGGAACGCCAAGGTTGGATTAATTTTTCTTACCGCTAATCCTCCTCATTTCGTGTTTCCGTTGGTCGGCCGTTCCCCTCGACACTTAACGTTCCTACCCTCGCACGTATACCACAAAAGCCAGCAACTTTTTATTTCACCCTTATCCTCGCGTTCCCGTCTGCGGTTATTTCTCACGATGTTCACGCTCGAAGCGAATACACATCCGCGCTGATACAAAACGCGCGCACATTTCCACTGCACGATAAGAAAGAAAAAAGAAAAAAAAGTGATATTTTTTTATGTTCACGCGTGTATACGGAAGTTCATTTTCGTACGGCGAATAGTGGGAGTAGTAACGGAGCATCAGCTACGTAGGCGTAGAGACAAATCCGTTTGATGCACGCAGACACGAGTCCACCGCGCCATGTCGCGCGCACTCTTCCCTTCTCTCTCTCTCTCTCTCTCCAATTTCTTTCAATTATTTTGTCGCGGCTCGGCTCCTCAGCGAAACAGCTTCGCCAACTTGACCGCGTCACTCGCGGTACTCTCGTTTTATTGTCTCGCGCGGTTAACCTCGCTCGTTCGAGGGAGAAAACGCGACGTGCGCGATCCGAACGATGGGTCCGAACGTCGTCGACTGCTGGCTGGCAGCGAAGCGCCGAACGAACCGAAGTATCGTGCACGAAGTACAAACGCCGCAACGGCGAACGATCGAGCCGCGAACGAAACCGACGCGCCCGTAGTGTGTGTATATATAATAAAAAAAATGTAAAAAGAAAATGAAAAAAAAACGAGCCCGTTCCTGCGGGTTCGAGAAACCCGAGGTTTCACGCACCTTTCTCCCCCTTCGAAATAAAGCGGATGTGAACAAAAACTCGATTAATCGTTCACTTTATCCTTGATTTTGGAAGTAACGATGAGAAACTGAGGATTCGGGCACAGTCGGGTAAAACGCCGAAGTTTTTAGCACAAACACGAGAAACGACGATGTTGGACTCACTCGCGTGTACGTGCGCGAGTAAAAATTCATGTTCCGCGATCACTGCCGCACAAGGTACGAAAATCGCGTTGAAAGTACACGCGTTGCAGGGAGGGGGTAAAAGCGAAAGAAGAAACAAAAGTTTTTTGCGTCTACGATCGTTTATTCGGCGACGAGACTGCGGAGGAGAATAAGACTAGCGGTGTGGCGCGACACGGAAGACGGATCGTACAATAATACGGTTGTGTATTGCGTGTGTTGGAGGCAAAAGCGGCGATTTTGCCTCACGGCCGATCTCTCGGGGAGCACTGATTAGTACGGTCAGCGGCCGCCAGAGCGCTCGGGCGGTTCCATTGTCCTCTCTCGCTCTCTCTTTCTCTCGGGCGCGCTCTCTTCGTCGCGCGTGTACACGTACGCATGAGTTTACGGGTGAGAAACAAAATGGCGTCGTGTCGATCGCGTTTGTAGCGCTGCGTGGGAGACTTGCGCCCTTTCGTTACGAGTCGATATTCTACGGGACGTAACAACCGCTCCCCCCTTCAGATCGCGCGTATAGTACGCTCTAATACTACTACGATGCTGTAGTAACGTTTTACCCTCTCCATAAAGCTACTTCCCCCGCCACGAGCGTACTCGATCGCCCCACCACGCGCGATCGTCTGCTCGCATCCTCGCGCGCGTCCAGCGGGCAAAGCACTCCACTCCCGTTCTACCGGGTATGCGCGAAATAACGATCACGAACGGGGATCGACTCTCGGCCGAAACCTTCGGAAATTTCGCACGTGGAGAGTTACGAGGAGGACGCGGTGTAGCGATGAAACGAGCGAGATCGAGAGATAAAAAAAATAATGAAAATTGCGCCACTGGAGGGCACATGTAATCGGCAAATTGATCTTGACTCGTTTCAACTTCGCTCTGATGAAGCCCGCATCTCCAATACCCATGAGTATAAGCGGAAACTCAAAGATACGTCGGAGCTCATTTACCTCGATTTTTAATTTTCTTAATATCTAAAAATTGGTCAATAATTCACCACCGAGTCACCAAACTCGACTCGCGCGCATTACCAAATCGTTTATCCTTTTTTAATTACCCGCGGACTTTCGGGACCTGAACACCGCCACTGGCCCGGCCTTTCGCGACCACGAGGTTTCGAAGTACGAGAAAACGGCGAGAGATGGCGCGAGCGCCCACTCTTCGAAGCTCGTCTCGACTCGCCACATTCCAGGAACGGAAATACTTTTCAAATTACAAAACAAACATATTGCTTCGCAATCCTCCAGCCAATGGAGAATTTCCGTTGAACTTGTTCGCTGATCCTCGAAGTTCAGAAGCGCTCGAAGATCCGTTAACTTTTTCTGTCACCCGATATCGATGCTCGCTCTCTCGACCCTCGTCTATCACAGCCGCCATGCTGTGTCCACCTTACCCTCGAAAGAGCTCCGAACTCCCGACAATTCGCCGTGCGACGTCGACGGATTCGCCCTTTTGGGTGTTACCCGTACGACGGTCGTACGTCGTCGTGCTCACACCTTTCGACGTTCTCACGCACCTGGGGCTCGAACGCCAAGAGTGCGGACATCGTGGCGTGTGTCGCTCTAACCTCAAATTGCGGAGTGATATATTTATAGCAAAATGATTCGTGCTACGAGACGATAAATAATACCAACGAATGTATAAACAAAAAAAATTGTAAGATCTTTACCCTAAAATTCGACGTCCCGCTTCTGCCCCTCCCTTTAATCTCTCTTGCTCGTGCACACCTGGTATCGTTTCCCCCCCCCTGTTACTGATAACCCGAGTAAGTCGTGGAACGATTAGATAAGAGGTAACATCGTACGTGCACGTGTAATATTGTGCACGTAACCTGGAAATATTATTGTCGTACGTGCGACGTTCTTTTTTTTCCCCCTCGATTCTAGGAAGACCTTCATATGTGATATGCTTGACGCATTTTGCGTCTGTTTTGTCACTTACCAGAGATAAATGGCCTCACGTAAGCCCCTGAACGCTCGGCTAATGACGATCATAGAAATAATCGCACTCGTATATTCGTATTAACAACGGTATTAACTGTGATACTCATGAAAGTAAGAATAATCAATATGGATATAACAGACATAATCTATAATAATATAATAATCATTATGATGATAATAAAAACCTTGAAATAATCCGTAATATTAATATTCGGTGTAGTCAAAAGAAAGTCATTATTTTCTGGCCTCAACCAATCACAAAACTGTTGCAAAAGTCTTTTAAGTGCGAAATCTCATCTTTCTAACGCCATCTAGCGTAACCCGATCGGACTTGTACACCGCGAGATACAGATAACTACAGCCATCTATTGGAAAAATCATGGATTTCTTTTTAGTACACCTAACAATAAGAATGATAACCCAAACAATCACTGTGTTAATCGTATTAACGATAATAATCATAATAGAAACTGCAATGACAGTTCCAATACGATAACGAACAATCACGATCAGAAAAACCGTAACAATAAATATGCTAAAATGCATATTCCTGAAAATTGGTTATAGTAATGATAGTAATGACGATACAATTACTTTCGTATAAACAACAGTAAAACTACGTCGATAATAGTAAAAATAGTAGCAATAATTATAATAATAATGCTAGGTAGAAGAAATACGACCAGGATAATAGTAACAACGAAGCTGGAAGAATAGTGATAAAGATAACGATAACACTGATTATCGTGATGATGAATAACAATGATGTGAAAAGAGCACGGTTTTCAATTTCTACACAACCGTGAATATCACTGACGAGTCAATCACGTGGGATATAATTCGATCGCACAGTAGATTTGCTACGTTGTGTAAATAGACCGTGAGGAGGAGGGAGAGGGGGGCTAGAGATTGAACAGCGCTGTCGAAGCTTTGCTCGAATAATAGGTCTAATTAACATCAATTTCCTCATCGCAGAGAGTATTACCGCTACACGGATGGGTCACATGTATAACCCCATGGTGGGACACATGAATTATCGCGCAACGGGTTCTTGTTGTTCGTACGGTTTTAGCCCGATGTTAGTTTTGGCAATTAAAACACGTCGACGCGACTCGGAGGTTCCTGAAATTGTGGCGTTAGGGAATAGCTCTAATTGCCGAGTTCTCCATCGCGTAGGAAATTTTACGACGGGGGGGGGGGGACTGTTAGGTTAGAGGAAGGATAGAATTTGAACATGTTTTGGAATGAAATAGAGCTTCTGGGAAAGATCGTAGTCGATACTTAAAAATACGTAGGTCACTGAACGAAACGTTTCCGTCAACTGGATGTCCATGAAAAATGGCCGAAACTCGTTTCCTTTATCACGCAGTAAATTCAGGCACTTTCACGCGAAATTATCAATCCGCCGTATACTCCTATGGACGATTATAACCTCGTCGCTCGCAAGCGAAAATACGTTTGTAAAAACATCGTTTCTTTCGCCAAGCGAAGAAGTTCCGTGGAGTGTCGTTTAACAGCGGTGTGAGATTGCATCGTAATTCGCTACTTGTGCGATGTTTCTCGGTGTATCGCTACCCCCATAGGCGTACTCGAGGCACTTGCGGGGCCGCAAAATCAAAGGGGGTTCATCGTCGCCACTTGGGCCATTTAGTTCCTTCAATGTTGCACCGCAGCGCACAGTCGCCCTCGAAACGTCTGCGGCGCATCTTTTAGCGCCGAAAATTGACCAATCGGAAGCATGGGCGAAAAATGGGGATTGTATGTTATTCGAGACTAAAAAAGTCTGTGGTTTACAACGTGAAGCTTCGTGGTTGCCGAGACAGCTGCCATCTTAGTATCTATGGGCAGCCATCTTGAGAGATCCAGATGAAATTGGCCGGTCACTGATTTTCATCAGAGATTGACGTTTTGTAAGAAACGACAATGAGATCGTATACCCGAGATGAGTTTCGAGGGTATGAGATCGGTAAGAGGGCGCTGCTGATAGCGCGCACATTCGCGTGTTGCGAAAGGATGAACGAATCACCACTGAGCCTTTTTCCTCTTAGATCTCTTCGCTCTCGCATGTCGACTCATTGTCTCGCGTATTGTATCGTCCTCGCTCTCCCTCCCCTCCCACTTTCTCACTCTTTCTCTATCTCTCTCGTCATTGTCGCCTCACTGCAGCCGCGCTCAAGTCGTCCAGCCACTCGACTGGCAAGAGTCAAGTAATATCAAACAGGAGGCGCTGCAAAGGACTCGACGCGTCCCTTCGTACGAAAGCAAAGATGGATGACAATGCGTACGGCTCTCTCTCCCTTGCTCTTTGTTCGGCCGCGTACGCGTGTGTGTGTGTTAAATCTGTATATGCACGCTCTTGCGCGCGCGAGAAAGCAAAAGCAGAGTGAAAGAGCGATGTGCCGCGGCGCGGTGTCGTGCGGAACCGCCGCGGAGACGGTGTGGTGGGGGGGAACTGTCGACGAATGCTGCTGTTTAGGGGTGTCACCATGGCAACAGACCTCGTAGACTTTTCCAACCTCCCACTCACTTGCCCCCTTGCCGATAAAATCTTATGCTACAGTGCGTTACACTACTGTGGAATATATACCTATGTAATCAGGAGTCTACAGTGGAACTTCATGACACCGCACCTCCAGCGTATTCAGTAGGCTCTGCAAATCCGAAGCTCGAGAGGGATGCAACGACGGAGCACATGCGCGCGCTCACCGCGATGCGGAGTGGGGGTAGTCGCGCGCAGCGGTCGGCAATAGCGACAGCTCGCACGGTTCCTCCAGACTTTATCGGAAATTCGACTGTACCACCTCCCGTCCAGACTTCCCTCCGTTTCTACCCCTCCGTTCGATCGAGACTCGCCCCTCCCCGCGCCGCTGTCTATCTCTATCACGAATCGTTTGCATCCTACTCACCACTATTTCCAAGACTCGCGGTGTACAAGGATGCGACGTGCGGATGAAGAAATCGCAGCGGCAACTCTCCTACACGCGAAATAGCCGGCTCGCCTCTCACGTCTCAGGAACAACGAGAACGAATCACCGTCACCACCACCGGCTGTCATACGCCCGATCTCCCAAGAATTTCACTCTTGCACAAATCGTCGAAATTTCATCTATGCTCCACTCACCCGCCCCTCCTCCTCCCCCTTCCGCCAACCGGATTTTATCGGTCCGTGCGCGATATCGCGAATAGAACGCGGTGCGGACGAAAGGAACGAGAGAAACGATACACGAGCCCGGCTCGCCCCGGGAGAGCAGCACCGTCGCGTTTTATATTTCGTCGTCGTCGCGCGCGTGTACCCGAACGAAATTTCTCACTCGTTAACCTCCCGCGCGCGACGACACGCGACAGCTCGTAACCTTTACTGCACGGTTGCAATTGTTCACGGAAAAACGAGTAATCGAGACTCATCGATCGGCGGACGGGCAACCCTCCCGAAATGAAAGTTACGTTACGCTACGATGAAAATAAAATACATGGACGGAAGAAGGAAAAAAGAATCGTTCAAAATTTCGCAGAACGGAGAGAGCGAAACGTCGCGCTCGCACCGTACGCGAACGCGACGTACAACCAACTCGCACGGATACGATAAACCACTCATTTGGATTTACCTGTGAGGAGCGAGAAACACCGCACACTTTTCTCGCTCTCCCTCTGGCGTTGGCGTCGCGGTCCATTCCGTGTGCCGCCCCGCCAACTGTACATTGGAATATCGATCTAGTGTACCAACGCAGACACAACGACCGCTACTCCCGCACTTCCCGATTCCGCGTATTATTGAAGTAAATTCAGATTACGAAAAACGTGGGTAGAAGAAAAATATCAATTGTATAGGTCTTGAAGTACGCGCTTTATTCGTAATATAATGAGAATACACTAGTGACATCTGTTCGAATAATCGGCCTACGAAACATAATCCGCAACCAGGACATACGAAACAATCTTCAGAGTTCTTTTTCTCTCGGTTACGATTAACTTTTTCGATCGCACGAGATCGACACGAGTTTTCGATACGGTGTCGGATAATCGTCCTGTGTCCGCTAGGGGATCAGCCATCTTGGCAGGCTCGCGGACACGAATGATTTTTTTCAAACACTTCGAACAGTCTGAGACTTCCGGTTCGAAATAAAGCTTTTCGAGGGAATTCGTGAACACAAACAGTCATTGAGAAATCGGGAAAATATATCACTCAGGTGTTCAAAAGAGTTCGTCGCGCTCGTATCTCTTTCCATCCCAGGCCTTGCGTGTGTAACGTACGATAATAAACTTGCGAGCTTATACGCATAGCCTCTGGACATTAGCGCTACCTGAGTCGCTACGGGGGATTCTTTGTAATGGTAATCGTATTTCTGCGCGCGGTTGTGCGCTGGAGAACGGGACACGGCTGAAACGTGAGGCGAACAGTCGATCGAGGGACTGACGTTTCGAAGAAGACGTAAAACAGGAATATACGTGCCTGTGTGTGTGTATGGGTTTGGTAGGACGAAGCCGAGGCTCCCAGCAACCCTGTTTTTTTTTTTTAATCTTTTTTAAGACGTTCACACGTCCGACCAAACTTCGAATATTTCAGATGTTCCGTTACATTGTTTTTGAAGGAAACGATTTTTTTAGGTTGAGTTCGCCGTTTTCGCAAAAAAATATATGCTAGGCTGAAGTTTGATTTTTTGCGAAAACGATGCGGTAGAACGTATCGAAATTTGGCGAAAAAAAGAACCGGGTTTTGTCAACGTTCGGAATGTTTCATTTCCCGTGACGACAAAGGGGCATCTCCCTTCTTTTTTCGCACCGTATCAAGTTTTGAAAGAGAACAAAAAAAGTAGTATAAAATTTCATTTTTTCCGTTTCGGAGGAAACGGTTGTTTGATTGGTCAAGATACAGACGACGATTGATTTTCGTTACCGTCAGTCGGTAAAGAAACTCGCGTAAGTGAAAGACGCGCATTCGAAAAAGATTCGTTAGTTCGCGCCATTGAGACCCAAAATTTCGCATTCGAATACTGTAGCACAGTGTCTAAGACACTTATTTCGTTTGATAAATACTGTCGGTGTTCGCAACACTCGTGCTCTGGTCACAAGCGATACATTCTACGAGGCGTCGTGAATGCCGCTCGGTCGGTAAAATCCCATCGTGTACTCTTTTCTTCCCTATAGCTAAATATTTGGAGAAAAGAAGTCTCGATCGGAGTTAAAAGCGCAAAAAAAAAGTAAACGCTTTTTTTCGTAATGTCGATCATACGGGAAGAGAGTGGGAAACGGGAATTTCTGATTGCTCGCGTCTCGACAGAACCCTTCGTTTCTGCCTTGAAAGATTCTCTATCCTTTCAGCAACTACTTCTGCCTAAATACCAACGATTACAGTTCGCGAATCCTTTCGAAGTACACTTATCTACTTTACTTTTGCGAACTTCGGAAGAAAAATGTGTTTTCCGTGCTTTCCCGCTTGGGGAGTTTGTAGGTAGTTTGATATATTGCTGCAATTTGAGGTAAAGGGTGGACGCGACGTAGGGCGTTCACCGAGGAACACAGAGATTCTCGTTCTCAATTTATGACGCACGACATACATCTAATACTTATTTTTTCGATTTTGTCTTCTTTTAATCGCGTATGGGTAGGTGGTAGGGCCTACGATGATCCTTCTCCCTCAGTCTCTCTCTCTCTCTCTCTCTCTCTTTTGGCGTCTTCGATTCGCACGCTCCGCTTCTCGTCCATAAATAAATAATATTCGGTAAAACGCTTATAAATAATACAACACTTTTCGCGGCGACACGAAGAAGCGAAACGTCCAAAAGAGACTAGAGCGTCGAGGACGAAGCTCGTGCGCGAACTTTTCCGATTACAATTGGCCACGAGGAAGAAGAAATTTATCGCGGACGGTCAGCTTTCGCATTTCGGCAACGTCACAATCTGGGCTATTCGACAAGTTTCGTCATCATCGGAAATTTACAGCGCGTCGGCTTCGCACCCGGTTGGCGTCCTGGCGAAAAGCTCGGACACGCAGTAGTGAAAGAAAAGTTTTTAACGATTCCTAAAAAAATTGAAGCTCTCTGGAGGAAAACTGGAAATTGGGCCTCTCAGTTTCGAATACGAAATTCCTATTTAAGTTTTCGAATAAGTGTAAAAAGTGTTTACCAATACAGAAACAAAATGATGATTATGTTCGAACTCGTTTCGAGTTTGTTTTAAAAAGTGAAGAAACATAGCAGAGAACGAAAAGCGCAAAATGGACATTACTTCCATCTTCCCGATACTACTAAGAAATTTGTTTTACTATTTCTCCGAAAATCCGAAATCCGGAACGAAAGCCGGAACGCTCAAATTATTTTGTCCAATAGTCAGCTGTAAATTTTTACCGGATTGTGACGTCCCGGGGCTGAATAGCTGAGACGTTGGAATACGACTGATAACCGTTGGCGAGCTCGAAGCTCCAAATCAGCAGGAAGCAACGAGTACTACGTTGGATTTGATCGCCTGACGACATTGGCGATGTTTCGTTGCTTCGATGATCGACGGAAAAGAATGTCCGCTGGGAATGCGGAGAGAGGCTTGGCAAAGAGCGCGCCGCAAGAGTCGATGCTACCGTTTCTTTCGCAGCCCTTTGCGGTATCCCTTGCCGAACCAGCCGGGATTTTTGACGGTGGCAATCGGCGCGATTGGATCGAGGCTTTCCTGGATGTTTTCGAGGCTCGCGTCGCTCTCGGGATCGGCGGCCAGGGTCATAATCTCCGTTGTGACGGGATCGTCGCCGTTGCGTTGATAATAGAGGCAGGTAAGGGAGCCCTCATTCTTCATGCAGAAAGTACAAGCGGGTTTGGGCTTGGGTGATGCTACCTCCATGTCGCTGTTCGTCACTTTCACTAGAGGACAATAGAAGAGTGGAGTGAGATGAGGATACATGTACATCGGTGGGAAGGGAAGTCCCATCGATATAAATGGCAGGGCAGCAAAAATCGGCGCTTGATAAGCGGTCAAAGGTCCCGAGAGCGTTATCCCCGTGAAATCGCTGTCCTTTGTCGTTACGACTTCTTCGTCCTCGTTTTCGCCGGGGTCTTCGATCTTCGGCGAAAATTTGGCGGCTTCGATCGGTTCCTCGAGACACGGTTGGGTCGTAGTGCCAATTTCGTTCAATTGCAGCCTTATCGCGTGATGGAATATCGGATCCTTCGCCCGATCGTAAATTGGTATGTCGAGCCCGAGATTCGACATTACCCTCGTCATCACATCGTCGCAACGACCGTTTATCTTCAACACCGCGTTCTCGTCCTTCGGCGTCCATTGCAAATTAATTATGTACAGCGGTGATCTCTTGTGCGCCGGTTTATCCATTTGCCAGAGCCACGGATATTTCTTTAATACCTTGAGGCTCGAACCGAGGCAAAGTATCACGTCGGCCTGCTTCGCTGCCCTACTCGCACCACTCCAATTTATCGGCCACGGCAAATTGCCGCGTTCACCGAAGTGCACTATCGAGTCTTGCAACGCAGATTTGCACGAGTGACACGTCCGACCTGTGCTGTGGGAGTACCGCGCCGTTCTCTCTGTCACATCGAACAAACGCCAGTACTCGCGCGATGGCTTGCACGTCCGACAAACTTCGACGTACATGTTGCCGTGCACCTCAGAGATCAGTGAACGAGGTATCCCACTGCGCAAATGGAGTCCGTCGCAGTTCTGTGACACAATGTGCTTCAGTACGCGTGCTCGGTAGAGTGCGTATAGTGCCATGTGCGTCACTGTTGGCTCCGCTTGACTCAGATCATGATTTCTGGAAGGAAAAGGAGCGAGGTCCGAATAATGGTAACAAGAGTGAACCTAGTTTCCTTGGTATAGGAATTTTCGGAAGCCACTGATTGCATTGTTCACTGGCCAACTGAAATATTGGTAAATCTTGAACGAATCGACGAAACTGTACTCTGAACATACCCTATGTCTTTTCCTTGCTGCATTCGAGTCCATACGCCATTCGTGCCTCGATAATCGGGTATCGAAGCAGCAGTGCTTATACCAGCTCCTGTATAAACCGTCAAGGAACTTGCTCTGCTTATAGCACCGGCCAGACGCATACATTTCTCTTCGAGAATCTCCGGAGGATCCTCCACTTCCTCCAGTCGCGCCTTTACTTTGTCCCTCTTCTGCTGCCTAAAATTTTATGCTTGAATTGCGTATGATAGGAAACGATCGAATTGAAAATGAATTAACTTGAATCGAGTTAGTTAAGCTCTTTACGATTCAATGATACAGGATGTATACTCTATACATGATTCTTTTGTTGTAAAATGTCTTTCTATTTTCTTAGGTGCATACAGTTTTTCTGACATACCTGAGGTTAACCTCTTTGACGACGTCACTGCAGGAGGTCAAAATTTCAATTTCCTCAGGGCTTCGAGAATCCTCGGATTTTTGGAGTATAGCTGCAACCTGTGAACATTTTGTATCGTTGGTAGACCTCCAAAGATTTATGTTTACCTCGTGATGACGTCAGCCGATTGCACTCGCGAAATTCGAAAAATACAAATTACCGCATTTGAAGGCTAAACAAAATTGTTTGGGTTATTTTGATCCACTCGTTACCTTTTTGAGGGTCGCGACACGTTCATCTTTGATTGTAAGCGGCTTTAGAGTCGCTGTGCGTCTTCTTGACAGAAGTCTCTCCCTGCTGGCCAATGATGAATCTTCCATCTTTATTTTTCCTTCTAATTAACAAAAGAAGCTTTTTTCGGAACTTCCGATTCCTCGAAAATACGCGGCATTCGAAGGATCGTTTCTTTTTCCGATTTTGAAAAAAAGATATTGAAATTGTGGAAGGCGAGCGAAAAATAATGCACTTTCGTTCACTCGTAAGATGCGTTCGAGAGGCGCGGAGTGTCGTAGATACATCTTGTCGTCGACGTTTTCTTTGTCGCTTGGCATCCATCGGAATGTCGCTCGCAACGAATTCGCATCAATGCCGAATCGCCCGACATTAGACCAATCTCGCGAATCGACGTTGACAATCGAAGCATCTTGGTAACGTATTGTGCTTCTTTTTTTTTTCTCTCGCTTTTGTTTCGAACGCTAGCGCGACGATAAGTATTGCACGCTTAAGACTCGCGGAAACGTCTTTTCCTTTTTGAAATCGCTTATCGATTGCACCCCTCCCGAGCACCACACCCCCGCCCGCCACAGCTTGCAAAAATTTGTCCAATCTGTCGAAAAGCGATGGATTAATATCGCCCGACCGGGTGTGCTGCTCGCGGATGCAACACGAGAATCAACAAAAAAATGCAGCGACAAAGCCGTGCGTCAGTGGAATGAACAAGATGGCAAAACAGAGGTCGAAAGAAACGGGCATAGGCCAGTGGCGCCATCGCACGGAATTACGCATATGCCAAAATCATTCACCTTATCGGTTGGGCACGATTTATCGGTTGTTCGGCGTTCAAACAATCGCAAGTTTCATCTCATCCTTTTTCAATCAACCGATTTCAGAAATTGTCAGGTATCTGCAAATCAGCTATTTCTTTCGCACCCTTGGCGACTCAATCGGAATGATATTTGGCCTTAATGGAATGACGAACACACTCGAAACTTTCGACGCGGCCCCTCGTTACTTCGGTAGTGGCAATTTTGGAGTTTTGCGCTGCAAGTCACTACCGACGGATAGCGCCGCATGCAAATTCGGTCACGAAGCTTCGGCTTTTTGGACGAAGAATCGAGGCAGGACAATTGCCGAGCGCTGAGCGTGGGCGCGTGCGTGTGTAGATTCGTTATGAGCGCAGCGTGGAGAAAAGCCGCGCGTAGTTCGGTCGCACCGAAAACACACACGTATATGTGTGTCTCACAGATATTCACATAATTAGCATATACAACTCCGTAGTATTACTATACCGAGCTTCGGCGAATTGACGCACTTGGCAGGATAACGGTGAAACATTGTACGGATATTATTTAAACATATCCGCTAACATCGCTTCCGGAAATGTGACTGGGGAAACCGAAAGTTTTTTTCCGTTTCAAACTCTTAAAAGGGTCTATTTAATCTGAAATTTTGCGCTAATTACGAATATCACAGAATTTTTGTCGAAAGCACCGCACAAAGCAAAGAAAAACGTGTTTTAAGATGTTTGTTACGATTTTTTCATAGAAATTTTGGGTTTTTGGGGAAATGAATGGTTGATTCGTGTTCAGGGGATCAAATTGCATCGTAAAGGACCTATAAAAAAAATATTAAAAATCAAAAATTTTTTTCGATTTTTGGGCAAAATTAGTGTGTTCACTAAATCATGGATAACTTTTTTT
>JAPYZI010003681.1:0-17373 GCA_030523105.1 Ophioninae sp. A BG-2022a | reverse complement strand
CAAAAAAAGAGGCAAAGGGGTATGTATGGAAAAATTAGCAAAAATCGATGGTCCAACTTTGAAATTCCGCCAAAAATCGAAAAATCATCGGATTTCAATGATTAAAAAAGCAATTTGAAGAGAAAATCATAACGAAGAGATTGAGCACAGAGTGGAGTCCCAAATCCCAAAGGAAAAAAAGTTATCGATGATTTAGTGAACAAACTCATTTTGCCCAAAAATCGAAAAAAAATTTTGATTTTTAATATTTTTTTAATTAGTCCCTTACGATGTAATTTTGTCCCCCGAGCACGAATATACCATTAATTTCCCGCAAAACCCAAAATATCAATGAAAAAATCATAAAAAACGTCTGAAAACACGATTTTTCTAGCTGCGCGCGCTGTTTTCGCTTGTCTCAAGTATTCTACGGATATTTTATCGAAGCTTTGACAATTCATCGATTCGTACATCGAAGTCACTCCTTACCTGACACTTACCGCAATATCGAAGGTGCATCTCGCGATCGCTCGCGACTCGTGAGACGAATCGTCTCGAGTACGACAGAACGCGAAGCGCGCACCCCTCGATGTACGTCGCGGTCCCGCGGCGAGCAAAAAAATCATGCGGAAGCGACGAAACGGTTAATGTGCTCGATGACCGTGCGTGTATACGAGCGTGCATATATATATATATATATATGGTTTGAGAGTAGGAGGTTTTATCGTCGTAGAAGGGAATCGGGAGACTCGCGGATCTCACTCGACCGTTCCTTCAGCCTCGTTACGCGTTCTCTCTCTCTCTCTCTCTCTCTCTCTCGCTCCCTCCATTTCGCACTCGCCCGCGAGTCGACAGGGACGCGGTGGCTCCGGCGCTACGGCGGCCCGCCAGTTGTTCAGTGACGGTTGTCGCGCGTGTTTATTACTATCGAGTGCGAATCTCTTAACCGTTTTCGAATGTTGTCTTTTTTTTATTTTGTTAATGAGGAAATGAGAACATTTCGTTTGGATCGGGGAGGGAATATCTATTGATAAATCTTTTTATTTAATTTCGAGAGGGGGAGAGAGAGAGAGCATCTTAACTTCGAGATGGATTTTATTTTTTCAGTGACAAAAAATTGCCGAGGGTTTTCGTTACACAAATTTGTTTGTTTCGAAAGTTGAGAGACGAAGTTGGTTCGGGTTGAAGCTTAAATTAATCGTGGAATATATTTGGGATGTTTGGATTTGTTTTTTTTTTGTTACGTTTGTGTAGGAGAAAAGAATAAATAAGCGTTTCGGTGTCTGGCGGCAGCACCGATCACAGCCAAACTATCACGTGACAGAATTTCGGTAGTTTGATTAGAGAGGGGGAAGGGATTAGGAGTGAAGCTGGACCGTCACAAGGGCTATGTTGGAAACACATGTTTTCGCCTTATTAAAGAGAATCCGAACGTCGACTTTCGCAGTGCAAATAATGTGTGACCCGATGGATAAAAAAGATCTTGACAAAGAAAAAACGAAAACTTCGCGAATGTCGTCAGACGGTCGTCAGAACACAGATCTGTCGTTGGATACTCGCGCTACTGTGGCGACGCGTTGTCCGGACACTTGTCGAACCCGTCGCTACCGCGCTTATTCTTCTTTTCCATAGTAAACTTTTCGCGGAGCCACAGGCTTATAAACCGACGAAATTTCCAACCGAACGGAATGTTCGTTATCACTGTTTTTCGGTTACTAATTGGTTTGATTTATTTATTAATTACTTATTTGACTTGAATGATTTATCTTCATTTATTTATTCGTTAAGAGAGAGAGCGAGAGAGAGAAAACGTTGATTCAGAAAAAGAAAGAATTTCTATTTGGAGGGAGCGGAAGAATGAAATACGGGATTAGGTTATGTTTGAGTTCGTCAAATAAATCGCAATCATCGCTGTGATCTCGCGTCGCGAATCGTTTCTACGGATCATTCGCAAAGGACACCGAGATACCGCGAGAGTACAAAGTCCCGCTGTTTCCTACTCGCCAACGTGCCGGCCGGCGGGAGGTGGGGAGGGAGCGTACAGGGTGACAATAATAACGTGCCCGAGTGTTTTTTTGATGATTTGGCGCGGAGATGTTTCAATTAAGGATTATAAATTTCATAGTTTTTTGTAATTCTCCTCAAAGGCTTTTTTTGTCAACCGCGTTATTTGTTTTAAAGTCTTTTTGAAGAATTTCCTTTAATTCGTTTTATTCTCTGCGTTTTTATTTTCTTTATAACACCCAATTTCTCGAAAACCTGTATATCACGAAGAAGCCTTTGGCCATCTTGAAATCGTCACCCTGTGACGTCACGCGGCTCATCACCGCAAATAAGAATTTCTGCTAGGTTACGTGTGCCGAAGGTGCTCGGGAATGACGAAACGAACGGGCACGCGTATTGACACCCGTTCCGATTCCGAGTACATATTTTTAACGCGTACACACAGCAGAAAACACTCGGACCGAAGGAAGAACGTATCCGGCGGGGTTCCTCGATTACTCGTTTATCACGTTTCGCTGAAGAGTGCGCTGACTGTCTCAAGAGTTCTCTCGCGTTTGGAAAAAAATCGTGAGCCAATAGCGGTTTTTTGCATCCCGTAAGGGCCTTATTATTATTGATGACGCAGGCGCCCAGCAGTCGGAGAGAGGAGTCGCGTTCTTCCAGGCTGGAACGCGGAAACTCGCGAGAACTACCCGCCTCCTCCCCCGCCCCGCCGCAAGTCGGGAGAGAACGGGAATTTCCGCGAATGACGAGAAGAGGGAAGGGGGGGAGGGCGGAGGAGGAGAAAAACGATCTCGCGAAATAACGCGTCCAACGACCGCAAGGTTTCGTGCATCGGTAAAGGATCATGTGTTAAGCGTCCTCGATTCAACAAGTGTACTCGTATACTCTTGGTCTCTCTCTTTCTCTGTACGGTTTCAAAGGTAGAGGGGAATCCGACAGGTGGCGTCGAGCATTACCGAGTTTTACGTCCGGACGAAGTCTTCGTCGGCCGTATCGAGATCATTCGTATCCCGGTCGGTGGGACTTTCGTCCGTTTGTACAACTCGACAAAGAGACAACGATTATTGCGAAGAAGGGGGAACTCGACCGATTTGAAATTTTCGGATTATCCTGTCGAGGTAAGTAAAGACGTTTTCTCTTTTACCGTCGAACGATCGTTCTCGGCCGTTCACGTCGAGAGCGATGCTTCGAACACCAACCGCAAACGATTTTTTATATGTATCTAGCTCTGCTTCCGTTACCAAGGGGACTTCTTTTTTTCCAATTGTTTCTCGTTCGAAAATAAATGATCATCGTGGCAATATTTCACGCGTCGTTTTTATGGAATGTCACCCTATACACCCGTCCCCTCCCGCTCGCGCTCGGTTGTCGATACCTCTCTCTCTCTCTCTTTCTCTTTCTTCCTTTTTCTTTCTCTTTTACCACGCAGTCGTCACGCGCGCGCCGGATGGCGATAACCGTCACGGACGAGACCAAAACATCAAAACAAGAAGCGGCAATCGTGGCCTAAGAGAAATAACGTTATTGACGAACGATCGTTAGTTGTATCGGACGAGATCGAGGGTGGCGTTTGCGGGACGAGTGTACCGATCGTTAGTCGGCCATAGTGTTAATGCACGATCTGCGAGGGAACAATCGAGAATAAACGATTTCACTGGTTTCCGTGTATAGTAAATGACCTTGAGGATTATTATTTCGGTATAACATCTACGGGGAATAAATACAGACGGAGACATGTCGAATTTAGTCGAAAAAACGGATAAGCCGAGGATCGTTGATCACGCGAAGAAGGAGGCGCGTACAACCGTTGTTGAAAAACCGGGATTGTGTTGTTCCGCGCCACAGAAGAATGTCGAATCGGCGACAACCCCAAAGCTGGAAACTATGTCCCAGGATAAGAGTAGGAAAAGTGCTGATGACGTTTTGGCTGGAAAGAGCGATCACGATCGCGGTACTTCCGTCAAAGCGAAACCGACAAAGAGGTCTAGCGAACCCACGGGTAAAACTTTCGTCAAGGACGTTCACAAGGACATCGTCAAAGAAGTTTCCATGGAACTCACGCCCCCGGTCGTTGCAGTCGCCGATAACAGGCCGGTTCCTATTATCCAGCGAATTATATCGTCGAATGTGAGTTTTTAAAAAATAAAGTTTGTACTGTATGATCGTCGGCAATAGGGTTAACCCCGGTCAGTTTCACCAAAAGTGAAACTAGAAAGGTTCGAAACGTACAGGTATGGAAGTTCGACGTTTTTGGAGTGTTATCGGTCGTGAAACGGAAAGTTAGTTCCTCATCTGTCCGCTAGACGCGTCGTACCATGGGAGTAAAAAAAGGGTAAAAAATTCGGGTTCCAAATTCCACCACCAGGATCGCTTCGAAAGATCGTAATCTAGCTTTTGTCATAAAGCAGAAATTTGGCATTTGCGCCAAGCGTTTGGAAACCGGAAGTGAGCCAATTCCAAATGTTGGCCGACTTCCGGTTTTCCTTGTTTTAATTATCGTTCGTGCACTGTCGCGTGTTTTCTCAATAGCTGTTGATTGTCTTTCCAGAAAGCTCATCCGATGAAGGTGGCCGTGCCGCGTATAAATACCGCGAGACCCGCGCGACCCATCGCCATGACCGAGCGACCTCTCGTTCTCTCGACTCATCTCGTGCCCTCTCTCCCGATAGGCCTCTTCGAAGTTGTCGCCGAGATGATAGAGGTCGCGACCGGACGCGCCGTCGTTGTGCTTCACGAGTCCCGGGTCGATCGACCCGTCGCGTCGGATATTGTCGATATAGGTCCGCGAAAACGCTTCGTTACATTTTTCCCGACATAGCCGTGAATTATTCGAAGTATGAAAAAACTTGGCTCGATTTATCGCAAAAATATTCCACCGATCGAATTAATTGATCGCGTATGTCCGATCAAATTAATTTTAATAGAGAGATCGTTTAATCAATTGGATTATTTTATTGAATTTATAACGCGGTCCATTTAATTTCAGTAAATATCTAATCCATTTAACAAATAAATTTACGTTTAATTATTCAATTAATTTTATTTAATTAATTGGTTCAAATTATTTTATAAATTATACTGATTAAATATAATTAAGAAGTTTAGGAAATTATAAATCCGGTTGACTAATTATAATTGATCGTTTTATGATCCTTTATATGGAATTATAATAAGATAATATTCGTCTTAATTGCCAATTAATTTGATTGTCTAATTAATGAACCTGTAGAATTCGTAACGTAATTATAACGTTTAATCGATTCATTATTCAATATATTTAATCAGCTGATAACGATTTCAGCTTTTTTGCCGAGCAGCGAAAATTGGGAGAAAGGAGCTCTTCTTCCCGTCAGCTTTGTCTTCGAGCACCGTCTCAACAAGGACAAGAATCCCGGGGTTTACGTTGACATCGTCGTCGCCGAGGACTGCGTGAAAAACGTCGAGGTCTCGATCTCCCGTTCTCGCTTTTTTTCCCTGATCCTCGATGAACGATGAAAAGCAGCTGTTCCGGTCCTAGTGACAATTAAATCTTCTAGTGAATTACGAAAATGCCGCGGCTATTTCGGGACCCCCTTAATCTCACTCCAAATAACGAGATTTTTCAAATTATTGATTTTTCATTCGATCATTTTGATTGATTGATCGATCGATCGTTTCAAATCAATTATTTTTTTTTAATTCCAGAAAATCCTCGATTTGCGCGGATACAGGTGCGCCCTCCCGGACAGGAAAAAGACGCTCGGTGCTGCTGGCTTAGTCTTCAGTCATCTGCGCGCCAAAGGCGAAGGATATTCCTTCTTCGGCAACACTCTTGGTACGCTCGATATTCGTACAATTTCCCTAGGATCCCTAGTTTTTTGAATTGCCACTAGGAGTTTTATCGAAGCTCCAAAATATTGGTGGAATTTTGGCAAAATCCCAAAATATTGATTTCGAGTGTCCAAAACTATGGTAAAAGCAATTGCTAAAATGGACAAAAAGCTCGGGTTTGCGATTTCACCATTCGGCTCAATTTTATCGTCTCAAATATATTATTTCTAACGGGGAAAAAATTGTTTGGGTTAGTTTGGGTTGAATAACGACTTATTTGTGATTGGACATTCATTCGACGATAAGCTTACATGTGAAAAGTGTAATAATAACATTCCAATTGAATTACAACAACGCAATACAAATATACGATCGAATAATTTTTCTTTTTTTTTTTTTCTTTTTTTTTAAGATTCCGGCTCGCAGCTCGCGGCGCTCCAGATGGTCGCGGGAAAACAAGCCGAAGTCGGAGTCCTCGAATCCCCGGTTATTAATTGTTACAAGAATTATCCCCATCAGGTACCGGGCATTCAATCGCTCTACGTTCTCGAAAGCCTCGGACCTCTGCCACCCTATCGCTTGATGTTCAACAAGAACTTCCAAGGTACACGTACGAAAAAAGTTTTATTTTATTCCATATCGGAATTTCATTATTCCGGGATTTGGAGAAACGAAACGGATTATTTTAGATATTGGAGACGTGACGCTTTGTTTCGAATTATAATGACAGTAACAAAAGTCAGGAAAACATCGCCTGAAGAAATAATAATTTCTTTAAGATCTTTCAAATTTTCCGAATTTTTGTCATCATTATTTTTATCGATCGAAATAAATATTTATTAAAATTAAAATTCCATACACTAATGGAATTTTAACTTTTTTCCGATGCATTTCAAGCTATTTTTCCCGTCTGCGAAATTACATATATTATTTTCTTAAATACTTAGGAATGTAAAAAAAAAATCTTGATTCTGTTTTAATTCGAAATATAACTTATAAAAGTAATCGTCGATTATTTGGACACTTCGGAAGCAACGCTCGATTTTTCTGGACCGGACTATTTAAATGAATCGTTTCCCATTGCACCGAATTCTCACAAAAAAAAAAGTGAAAAATTGGACAAAATTACTCGCGTGAGAAAAATCAAAATCCCATTGTCCACGAAACGTGTCTTTTGTTTCACCGTATTGTACAATTAAGTTAACGAGTTTCCTTTGTGACCTATTTTTTCGGGTTAGAAATTTCGATGTAATCGAATTTTGTCTTATCGCAATAATCGATGAATTTTTAAAAATCCACAGCAACGGATCGCGAGAAGATCAAGGAAGTTCTGTTGGGCGTTACGAGTGACGAAGTCCAGATGGAAAAACTGCGATCGTACGGAGTCACGGGTTTCGCCGAGTACAGCGAGGATCGTTACGACCTTCAGGAAGTCAAGTCGGTCGTTACGAGTGGACCTTACTACTGATCCTATCTCGAAACATAATTTTTTTAAACGTCGATTATTCCATATATCTTGATCGATCTGAAATCGATTTTAAACGCTTTCCATTTTCTTTTTTTTTTTGTTAACTCGTAGTCAATAAAAGTTGATAATCAACGGTGGCTTGTCGCTGGTTCTTGTACATGATTATTATTTTAGCAGGGAGCGCAGGAATCGTTTTTTATCTTCGCGATTCACCAAAAATTGGGCGGAAGTTGTCCTTTGGGAGGTGGTATCCCTTGTTTCTCCAGGCAATTCGCGAGGAACTGTTCCAGTCGCGCCATCGGTCCTCCGCCGGCTCCAGCCTCCGATCGCATCCGCGGATAATATTGTTTCGCAAGTGCGAGCAGCATTTTTGGGAATTGACGAGGATAAGCCTGCCACAGGGAATTCCCAGCAACTTCGAGCATGTCTAGGATCACCGTGACGCAAACGTCCAGGAGATCGGTACTCGGTTCTGCGAATGGAAAATAATTATTACGATTTTTTTTTATTGCGATTTAATTTTCCATTTTTATCAACGTGTATTACTTTTTAAAATTATTTCTGTATTTATTATTTTATTATTTATATTTATTGTTTTTTATTTCTTCATTTTGTATTTATTTTGTATTTTTATTTTATTTTATATCGATAAATAGGAATTTTTTGTTTTAATTTGTAGATACTTCGAAAAATTCGAAAAACGTCATGAGGGAGATTGACCCGTTATGGACTGATAGATTGGTGGCAGAAGTGTGGAATGGAAGATTTAAAATTCTTGATTAACTGACCAGCGTTTAAGGTGATAGCCAACCATCGCCACGCATTTGCAATTCCGTGAGGATGAGGACCGTTCGATCCGGATTTCGGAACGGTAACGATTATCGACGCGTAGAGTCTCATCAAGCCTGACATCCTCGTAAGATATTTGTCCTTCTTTTCAACCACGCCATCTTCGGTGTATTTGTAGCCTATAGATCGGTAGTACTCCTCGATCGTTTGTCCCTGAAGACGAGGCAGGAAAACCGGAATAATGTACTTGCAGGTGCGACGGAAGTGGGCCAATAGGAGTTCACCGAAGTCCGGATAATCGATCCAAAGTGCGACCGCGAGAGCGGCCACGGGAAATGCCATTTCCGGTTTGCTCGATATCAGAGTTTCGCCCTGGCTCTGATGACGATGATGATTAATTAATCAAACAGAAAATACGTCTTTCAGCATCAACACTTTCGACTCTTTAATCGATAAGGTAACCTCTGAACTTACCACGATCTTCTTCGCAAGAACGTCCTTGCAAAATGCTACTCCTTGGGGATGTTGGGTCACGTTCAGCGCCGACTTTCCCATCAGCAGCGATTTAAGCGTTTCATACTTATCCTTGAGATGAGAACCGTTCACACCGGAAATCGCGTTAACCGGCATATTTATCGCCTTCTGGCACTCGAAACGAAACTTTTTAAGATTCGCCGCTTGCGCGAGGTCTCGATACGTGGCTGCGTAATTCGTCAGGAATACATGGATCTTCATGTAAGTACGGAGCGCTTCGTAGTTCGAGCTTGCAGGGTCGGTTTCTTCTGCGAACGAAACGGGAGGTTTTGCCACGAGAAAGTTAAAGTCACGATCCAATTGTTGGACCGAATGAATAATAATTGATAACCAGCGTTGTCTGGACTTCGATCGATACAACGATTATCACCTGCAGTCGTTGCTATCGACGATGAATCTGTTTCCCTCGTTTCGATGTTTTCATCGGGGGAAATCTGAGGTGAAGACGGATTCGTGACAGGTCTGACTTCGGCGCTCGCAGTGTTTTGTGGTTCTTCCGGGCAACTTCCTGATTCCTGGATAACCCGTTCTTCAACCACTTGCTGCTGCGCTTGTTCGCTCGAGGTACGCGCCGCTTGCTCAGCTCGCGCCTCAGCTTCGGCCCGTCTCATTGCCTCCTCGCGTCGCGATATCTCTTCCTCGTAAAGGGCGTCGATTCGCGCTGGCAAGAAAGAAACACAGCGACGTATCGAAACAAATGCCTTTTGCTTTCGACCTACCCAATCATCGAAAGAACCTGATGGATCGCAGACGTTGAAATTTCAATAATTCACTCACCAACTTCCGCTTTGCACACCTCCGAAACTTCTTCGCTTTGTCGCACTACGCTCTCTGCCATGTTCAGATCCGCAGTCGTTATTTCACCGGACTGTGAAAAGAAAAGGCATGGATGAAGCAAAGCCTGAAGATAAATCAATCAAATTCGAAAAAAATCGGTTTCTCAAATTAGATTTTTGACCGAAGCATGTTTATATCTTGGTAGTTAATAGATCGATTGAAAAAAGTCAAAAACAGTAAAAATTCTTAACACTCACCCTCGTTCTCTCATTGATAGCTTCCATCTGTGCGCTGAGTTCGTTCAACCTTGCGGCGAGTGGAGCCAAAACGAGAGCAGCCGAGTTCCGATCTTTGCAAGCTTTAGAGAGTCCGCTGATATCGCGGCATTTTTCTCTGAAGCTCGATCTCAACGGTCCTATACGAGAGATGATTTCTTCGCGTTCCTGGCACTTCCTGTGTTCTTCCGTTTCACGCTCCAGTCTCTCCTTCCTTTCTCGCATTCTTTGCGCTTGAAGCTGCTGCTCGTGTCTTCTGCGTAGTTCGTTCTGCTGCGCCAAGCGTTCTTCTTCAGCTTCCAGACGTTCCAGCTCTTTAGCTTCTTCGGTTTCTCGCTGCATCGCCAATATCAAGCGCATCATAGCAATGTCCCGTTGCAAAGCTTTCTCGGTTTTTTCCATGTCCCGGCGTCTCTGCTCGACCGCCCGGCGGACTTCCTCGCGCCTTTGCGTCTCGTTCTCGTATAGGATTTTCTTGACGGAAAATGTGACGCTTGCGGTACGAGTCATGTCTGTTATTTTGTTCTCGGGACTGTCGGTGGTGTCTTTACGATTAGAGGTTAGGTTGCATGTATTCTTTTCGTTCTCCAAATTTTCGGTCGACGGCGAGTCCTCCTGGTAACCAATGCTGGCGGGACCTATCGTCACTTTGTTCACATCCCTGGATATCCGGGACGCTTTTCGTAAAGCGGAAACTCGGAGACTTGCGAAATCGGAAGAAACGTCGGACATCGAGTTGATCTGAGAGAGAAAACATACGGTTTTAAATAGATCGCGATCGGTAGATATGAACTCAAATCTGTACTTACCGAATCGTCGCGAATACCGCCGCTGATGAAATGCGGCATTCTGGACGATTTCTTCTCAACCGATCGATGAGTAAACTCGGAGAAAATTTTGGGGATTTGAGGTTAACATTAGTTTTCGGTACACATCGATGGAAAATACAATATCGATTTTAATGCTTGATTGACCATCGAAATAAAAGATCTGATGAATTCTTCGTACGAATAATTTGCATGCTCTCCGAACCGACTTTCGGAATAAGTTCGAGGGGAAAATGTTTCGACGAAGCGTCTATGGATACACGAGAACACGGGTCGAAACGTCTCCGGTTTTGATCCCAATGTTTTTTCTTGTGCTGGAGGGAGTAGGAATGGCGATTGGAGGAACTCCGACGGCGCCACGTTCTCATCAGGGCAACTTCTCATAAGCGAAACTTTTGGCCAATAGATCGTGACTTATTTTCGACGTTCGCTAATTTCGCCTTTAGGTGCAATGGCGTCAAAATAACAATAAGTTTATCACCATCATAAACACATCCTCAAGAAACAATATACTCATCGTAATTGATAGTTGTATCGTAACCTTTGAGTCGTACAGTAAATAACACTAAACAGGTAATTGATTTTACACGTAAATATACTTTAATTAATGCTTATCTCGATTCAATAAATCCTCGTAATTTTCTATTTAATTTCGGCTCATGCATTTCTTTATTTATTCATTCATTTCTATTTATTTATTTATATAATACTTGCGGGATAAAAAGAAGGGAAGTAGAAAAAATAGAAAATATTGCTTATCTCGGGGTGTATTAAACGATTTGAAGGTTATGTATGTGGTAAACACGTACATAACCCAAACACTTAAAAAATCGTTACACAATAAGTTATTAATCGATCAATGTTGTTAACTACGTTAACAAAAATTATTCAACCAATTTTTTAATAAATTTCCGCCAGTCTTAGGATTCTTAATCGATGTTCCTAAAATCGTAAGCAACGCCTCAACTACTGAAATTTTAATTGAAGTCCAAAGTACAAAAAATGAGAATAAAACCAAACTCGTGGCAAACTCATGCGTGATTGTTTGCAGGATGGGTGAACGCTACAACATCCACAGTCAATTGGAGCATCTGCAGTCCAAGTATATAGGCACGGGTCACGCGGACACAACAAAGTTCGAGTGGATGGTAAATCAGCACAGGGACTCGTGCAGCTCGTACATGGGCCATCACGATTTGCTGAATGCATTTGCGATAGCGGAAAACGAATCCAAGGCGAGGGTTAGGTTCAACATAATGGAGAAAATGTTGCAGCCGTGCGGGCCACCGCCGGAGAAGCCGGAAGATTAGAGTCGAAGCGATGAAAAAGGTTAGGGGGGGAAAATAAAAATGGTGTATTAAAAAAAATGTAAACCCAAACAAAGCCGAACGAATCCAAACTGGAAGATGAAGACGTCGATGAGACAAAGACTGTTAATGGAGAAACAACGATTGCGTATGAAATATATCTGAACTCGTGCGCGGTGAAAAGAAATTTATTATAACACAGCCAGAAATAAGCATCCTCCTGTCGGACGATAACTACACCGGATCGCGTAAAAGGGCACGACGGGTTTGGCACGTTCGTTGGTAAAGGTAATCGTAACAAAATCGGAGTGGAGTTGGAAGCCCGAACTTCGATTGACCGGAAAGCTCAAAATTCTGAATTTGAATATTACGAAACAACAAATTTCGTAAAGCTCATGCCAGCAAAAAGCTTTGCGAAATTAATAGTTTTGGAATATTAAAATTGAGAAGTTTGAGCTTTCTGGTAAATCGACATTCGGCTTTCCTACCCAACCCCATAAAATCAGCTAGTCCGTCATTGTTGCGCACTTTCGAGTCGCTTGGGTGCGAACTCGTTCAGTCTAGGTCAAGTCGAAAACGACGGATCGGGTAGTTCGTCGGAGGTCTTTCCTAAGGTTATACCTTTTGTATACGCGGAACTAGGTTACAAGCTTAACTCGGTCGGAAACTCCGACGAATATGTTCGGTCTAAAGTTTTTTTTTGTTTTTTTTTTCGAGTATCGACTATGGAAAAAAGTGCAACTGTGTCGATCGAGCTAACGGGCTGCCATATATCGGCAAGATTTCTAGCGGTTCGCGATGTGAACCGGAAGTGGCTCGTTTCGTTATTCAAAAGTTTTTCGATCCAATCGAAAAAATCACGCAACGGCGATGTACAACCGTTCCATCATAAGTTAAAACACGATTGTGATATTCCCGAATAGGGTTTAAGCAACGACGTTAAAAAAATGATGACGGGTCTTTTTGGCTTCGAACCGGAAGTGAGGTTGTTGGACAAAGCAAACTTCCGGGAAGGCTAATGTCAGTCGGATCACCATAAAAGAGCACTTCCGGTATCGGGTTTGTTTTTTTTTTTTCGACTGGCTGGAACGAGCCGGCCCACCTTCTACGGGGATTCTACTCATTCTAATCGATAATGAGTAAACTCATAAATCTCCCGCTCTTCCTCTGCTTTCTTTGAGTTTCGCAAAGTCGAACTCGTCTCGAGTCTTCATTGGGCAACTTCAGCCAATTTTCCAAATCAAATACATCGAAACTCGTCGAGGACGAATTTCGTGTCAAACGATATGAGTGTCGCGATATCAGTCGCTCCGCGTTTAAATTTACGAATTTAGCCGGACGCCTCGTTTATGCGCTCGTAAAAGAGCAAGTAAGGACTGGCGCAGAGTACGTTGGTCAAAGTCGTTCGCTCGATCGTAGTGTCCGAAGCGTAAATCCATTGGCCCTCCCGATTTCCTCGTCTGTAGGCAACGAAGTGTCCAGCGTCGACTGGTCCCCGATGTTCGACGACCGCGTCCAGCCTGTATTTGTGTCGACCTCCGCCAGTTTTTTCTCCCGTCGCGTTTTCCAACGTACGAGCCAGCATGGCGCCTTGCTGATCATATCGACGAAAAAAACAGTTTTTACAAATGCATTACCTATTTTATTGAATCGTTAGTGTAATAGTAATTAATTATGCGACCGCTCGTTTTATAAAATAATTCATAACAAATAACATCAACTCTTTACTGAATATTCTAGAAATGATAGAATAGCTTATTAAATAATTCTTAAGTTATTTATGATTTATTGAATTAAATTATTAATAATTATTTATTAAGTTATTCAATAATTGGTAGAATACGCGTTGATGTGCACTAACCTGACTGTTGCGTTTGGTCGTTTCGGCAAACGTGAACGGATCGAGGACCAAAATTTCCGAAAATATGACAGGATCGTCCCGTTTTATCGGAACGCCCGAATCACTCCAGGTGGTGCGAGGTATATGGAGGCAGAGGCAACGGGGAAGCTTGCCCAGAGTCAACGTTTTAACGGCAGCGCAACGGGAGGAGCAACCGTCGCACTGCACGTTGTGAATAACTTCGCTGGTCACGAGGCGCGACAGTAATTCAGTCAGGGTGTGACGATTCCAGGTCAGCGCACCACCCGCCGGTGGCAACGGCAGGGACACGCTCTCGAGCTTGTCGTAACGAACGGGCGACTGGAAAAATGATTTTTGTTCACCGACCCACACGTTTTTAAGATCCTCCAATTAATATTAATTGGAGTATAATATCGTTCGGAAGTATTACTAAAATAGTTTACCTTCCACTTGCAGTTCGTGCATCGCAACTGGCTCGTAAGTAGTCCGGAGAACGGATGAGTCTCATTGGCAATAGAGGAAATGCAAGATTGAGCTATCGTGCACAAAGAGCTCCAAGGCCTGAAAGAGTTACCGCCGTTTTCCTTGTCGTTCCCCTTGGATATAGTTTCAGCCGATCGAGCTATAATCACGCCAGGTTTGTTCGGTCCATGACCGTTGGATATCGACCTGGTCGACGCGTTCATCGAGTCCTTCGTCATCTTAAGCCGTTTCGATGTCAAGGCGGCGCTGCGCGAAGCTTCCTCCTGAATCTCCGCAATGTCGTTGCAAGAGACACTTCGGAGTCCGAGGTAGTCGATCGCGAAAGCTTCCAAATCTCCTGGACTGACCGATCCGCCAACTGGTAAAAGAGCATCCGATAGGCAACCTCTCTGCAATTTACGGTTGGACGAAACGATGAGAAAGTTCTGCGGATACGGAAATGATGAACGTCTGATTTGTACGTTGACCCACCCTGTTCATCGGGATCTGGATTTCTGATTGCAAAGCGCTCAAAATCACATGGAATAGCTCGTGAGCGTCCTGATGTCCAGGACCAAAACGCCACAAAGATCCTAGCGACGTTATCACCTCTATTGGGGCGACGTCACCCCAAAGCTCCTCGTCGAATCCATTGATCTCTGGAATAACCCAAATATTGAACGTGTTTGGATTGATTCTTATTTGCCGATTCCTTCAATTGTAGTTATGGAAGTTCTTAATAATAATTTTACATATGGAATATCTTTTCCCGTCATAAAAATATGGTTAGCTATATAGAGATTGGATAACCAGCCGACTTACTATCAATGATGACGGCAAGATTATTGGTAAAAGACGTAGCTGGTCGACTGGCGCGTCTTTCGTTCAGCCAGCTTTTAAAAGTCGGTACGGCGGCGAGCGCCTGTAGGAGGGAATTGAGAAAACAGGTGTGCCCGAGGTTAGTGATTCCGGCGACTTGACCTGAAAAACGTTATTCCATTATCAGTACCGTCATTCAACATGGGTTTTGATCAAAGAGTTTCTATAAGAGATGGAAATTTTCACCTCTTCTTCGGGGCTTAGGCGAAGGTCCCCAAAGGACGAAAGCTCCGATTCCGAGAGCAAAACCCACTCCCGCAGCCATGACTATTTTCTCGACGTCCATATCGATGAAAATTCGAATAAACGATGTTTCGAATTGATTCTATCAAAGTTAACCTTTCCAGTTCAGCTGATCATAATCGTTTATCTCTTGGAGAACGAAAAACGTATGCGATTGAACGGACGATCTTCATCCCAAAGTACAGGAAGTAAAAAAGTTTTCGAATTTTGATAAATCCGCAAAATCTGTAATCTGTAACAGCGGCACGTTGCCCGATCGAAGAAGATAATAGTATCGAAAATCTGATACTTTCGAGCGAACACGAGTCACCAATCTTTTTGTTTTTTTTATCGTGGCACTAACGATGATTTACTAGCCATTTTACCTCGTATCAATCAGTGTTAACAATCGCATTTGTTTCGTCACCGTTCATTATTTATCTTTATTGTTATTATATTTATTATCATTACTACTGGGCGGTGTGCACCAGTGCAGCCAGATCGCGTGTAAAACTTACCCCCTCTATAGGGTCTTACAAGCCGATCACACAATCAAAAACGCGCCTGTCAGTGATCGACCGATGCTCGGATATCTTCGGAGAGAACCGAGCACAGCCGAAGTTTCGAGGGAAAAAGCCACCCAAGCAATTGTGAGTGCGTATATTCGTATTATTATTATATTAATTATCGTACTGTCATCAAGCGATAAAGCATTATCTCCAAATAAGCCATTCATTCGGCCGCACACCATAAGTATATAGTAGTGCAATTTTATTACAAGTGATGCAGTAGTCCCGTTGGTAGCGTGCATGGCTACGGCTCGTGAGGGTGCGGGTTCGCCTCCCGAGTCCGGCACTTTTTTATTTTTTAATTTTTTGTTGTATGGGGCGAATTATTTATTCGTGATACACTACGTCAATGGTGAGTACTTATATTCGTATTATTATTATATTAATTATTGTACTTTTATCAAGCAATAAAGCATTGTCCCCAAAAGTGAGCCAATCATCCACCCTGCCGCTGAACATAACAACATAGTAGTGCATCTCTATGACAAGTGATGAAGCGGTCCTGTTGGTAGCGTATATGTCTACGGTTCGTGAGAGTTCGGGATCGCTTCCCGAGATCAGCAATTTTTTTTTTCAATTAATTTTTTTTGTATGGGGCGAATTATTTATTCGTGAAACACTGCGTCAACGGTGAGTGTTTATATTCGAATTATTATAATATTAATTATCGTACTTTCATCTACCGATAAGCATTATTCTCTAAAGTGAGCCAAACATCTATCCGACCACGAATCATAAGTAAACGGTAGTGCACCCATGTTGCAAAAGATGAAGTGGTCCCGTTGGTAGCGTTAATGTCTACGGACCGTAGGGGTGCGGGATCGATTCCCGCCTCCAGCGTCAATGGACAGTTCTTATATTCGTATTATTTTAATATTAATTATAGTACTTTCATCTAGCGATAAGCATTATTCTCAAAAGTGAGCCAAACAGCCAGCGGGCCGCGAGACATAACAACTCAGTAGTGCACATATATTCTCAATGATACGGTGGACCCGTTGGTAGCGTTCATGTGTACGGTTCGTCGGGGTGCGGGATCGCTTCCCGCGTTCCGGTATTTTTTTTTTTAATTTTTTTTTTGTATAGGGCGAATTATTAATCGTGAAACACTGCGCCAATGGACAGTGCTTATATTCGTATTATCATAATATTAATTATAGTACTTTCATCTAGCGATAAGCATTATTCTCAAAAGTGAGCCAAACAGCCATCCGGCCGCGAACCATAAGTACACAATAGTGCACATATATTCACAATGGTACGGTGGACCCGTTGGTAGCGTTCATGTTTACGGTTCGTCGGGACGCGGGATCGATTCCAGAGACCGGCACTTTTTTTTTTCAATTAGTTTCTTTTTGTATGGGGCGAATTGTTTATTAGTGAAACACTACGTGGAAACACTACGGTTTACTACGTCCGGTTTATAACAAACCGAAAGTTGTTGTCCGAACGTTGCTAACGAAAAGTTAACAACTTCCGGTTTGTATCATGCCGGAAGTTGATGTCAAAATGTTGCTAACGAAAAGTTAGCAACTTCCGGTTTGCAACTTGCGGTTTACCAACTTTCGGCTTCAGACAAACCGGAAGTTGATGTCAGTATGTCGCTA
>JAPYZI010003680.1:0-16757 GCA_030523105.1 Ophioninae sp. A BG-2022a | reverse complement strand
GTTCTATATGCTATCGACTTTCATTTGGTGGGTTTGGAAAAGGTTTTTGCCTAACTTAAATAATGGCGTTGGATTCGTATCGATATCTCTTATAGTTTTCCCGGAAAGTCTCCTCGAAAAATCGCAAAAAAAGAGGCAAAGGGGTATGTATGGAAAAATTTGCAGAAATCGATGCTCCAACTTTGAAATTCTGCAAAAAATCGAAAAATCATCAGATTTCAATGATTGAAAAAGCATTTTGAAGAGAAAATCATAACGAAGAGATTAAGCTCAGAGTGGAGTGCCAAATCCCAAAGGAAAAAAAGTTATCCATGATTTAGTGAAGAAACTTCTTTCCCCCGAAAATCCAAAAAAATTTTGGATTTTTAATATTTTTTTTATTGGTCCGTTTCGATGTAATTTGATCCCCTGAACACAAATCTGCCTTTAGTTTCCCCCAAAACCAAAAATTTCCATGAAAAAATCCCAAAAAAGTTTTAAAAAGGTGCTTTCGACGGTGTTTTCTTGGTACAATCAGGTTTAGTCTATCAATAGTGATAAACTAAACCTGATATGTATTGTTATTACGGTATTCGCTGATAAATGCGCAGGACGAGAGGTTCTCGCAACACAACTAGCGCTGCGAGTGGCAGAAAAGGGCACTATAAATTCCGGACATTTTGGATAGTGTAAATATCGAGATCAATCGTAAAATCTAACCTCAAATTTGCTTAATATTTATTTTTGTAATGAATTCTCGTTTGCTTACGATGATACCATAGTCATAAACTAGTACAAACAAGAATGAGAAATCTATCAGATTAAATCAACGAAGCCGAATGAAATTTTGATAAATATAAAGGTTAGAGAGCAATGATTGTTGTTGGCCTACTTCACGGAGTTGCGAGTGTTATCGCGAATAATGATAATAATAATGACAACTAGTGACGAGTCGGGTATCGGATGGAAGGCTTGTCGGGCGCGTCTCAACAGTAAACTTTTGAATCGTTCTACAAACTCGTTTATAGCGATAAACAAGAAAGAAAGTTGATCGGTAAAATGTCGTGTTGCGGCACCGATGAAGAGGAGGAACAACAACCCGATCCTACCAGAGTTCGGGGATGTACAGATATTTTTTGGCTGTGTTTGTTCATTGCTTTCTGGTGTCTTATGGTACGTAACCTTCATTCAATTTGTCTAAACAATTTTTTTTATCCCCCTTAATTAAACATTACTAATCACGTTCTATTCCCAAAGTATTGTCACATGAATCGTCATCGGTGATTCTCCGTAGCAACGGTTTTCTGTGCACTAATGCTCTTATCTGATCGGGAAATCTTTGTACGAATGTTTCCCATTAGATCCTGATAGCAGCGTTTGCTTTGGTCTATGGAAATCCGATGAGACTTATCAGCGGATACGACAGTTTCGGTAACACCTGCGGTATGAACAATGACAAATTTGGCAAAATGGAATTGTCCGGTCAGGATACCAGCAACAAACCGTGAGCATTTTTATTTACTTTATTCAATCCAAACAAACCGTAAGCCTCTTTATTTACTGTCCTTCACTTTGCCTATGATAAAATATTATTATTAACAAATATGCTATCTATATGTCGCGTTCTTGAACTTGATTGCTGAACTCCATCTTTCAATTGCGGAATCATTTTTAATACAGCACATATTTACAATCCTGATTTTTTGCCCTTGGAACTTTAAGTAAAAAACATGTTCCGTTTCAGATACCTCTTCTTCCACGATATAACAGACATCAAGCAATCGCTGAAAATATGCGTGAAGAAATGTCCCGACAGGACGATAAAGTCGCTGCTGGATGTTTGTCAATTTTACAAGGAAACCGGTTCTCAACTCTGCCATCCGGCGGGTGATTTTTCACCCTGCGACGAACGCAGTAAAAACAAAACCATGTACTGCCCTAATTATCCGGTTAACGATAGCGTTCCAATTCTGAACAGATGTATACCGAAAGCTATAAAGGGCGTGACGGAAACATTGGTTTCCAATCTCTACGGTGTCCTCAATTCTTGGGACGTGATAGAACAGATATTAGGCGATCTCTACAATACGTGGAGAGAAATATTGGGACTGTCGTTCCTTGCTTTTTGTACGTATTATTATTTTATTACTATTATTTTTCTTTAGAAATGTAATTTTAGTATTATTATTTTTCATTATAACGTAAAATGTTTCTGCAAATGCGAGATTACTGAAATGTATAAAATAATGATTTAACATGAACTTTTTCTGTACCGTAGTGTTGTCGCTGTTCACAATTGCAATATTTCACTTGCTGGCCAGCGTTGTTACATGGATAGTGATGATACTCGTTAGTGTCACTTGCATCGGTATGAACTCGTATCAGGAGTACATATTGGATATTCCCATCGTTCAACCATCGAAGCCAATTTTCCGTAAACTCATGAGACTGCATTGTTTCAGGTGGAACCGGTCTTCTGTGGTGGACATATATCGGTATCAAACGAACACTGGATGCTACCGATCCCAGCCAGCTTTTGGAGGAATCGGTTAGAAATGAAAAAGCTTTTCTGGCGTTCGCTATTATAGCGACGATAATAACTGTAAGTTCGATCGAACCTACGAATCATGCCCGTTTTTTCCGGATATTACGGACTGATCTTTTGAAGAAGAAAAATTGATTCTCCGCACAGGTGATCCTGCTCTTCCTCTCGTGCGTAGTTATAAAGCGCGTAAATTTCATGGCGGCTTTGTTCAAAGAGAGCGCAAAGTGCTTGGCAGAACTTCCAGGATTATTTTTTCAGCCACTTCTAACGTTTGCAGCGCTGATAGTGTTCTTCGTATTCTGGGTCATTGTGATACTCTGCCTCGCCACAGCCAGTGAGTTTCGACTCTTCATTTATAATTCTAACCCACCCAATGCTTTTCGATCCCTCAGCCAACTTATTTACAGATTATCCTGGCACTAAGTCGGTACAAATGTTCAACGCATCAGTCAACGTTCAATTATCCGGATCGTCCGATCAAACGAATCCATTTTTCGAACAGAAACTACTTGATTTGCCCATAAAGAGTACTAAGAGTGAGTGCCTTATTTCAATATCCATTTACGATGTTACCGAATGGACTGATATGCAAAAAATTGATCCTCTATGAAGAAATTGTGGATTTGCCAAATTTTGATCGTTCCTATCTTAAAAATTGATCGATAAAGCCAATAACGAGGTGTATTCATTTGCAACGTAGCCTAATCAATCGCTTGATTCTAAATATCGATAATACAATATTTTACAAATTTTCAGCGATTTAATTCCATTCGTTTTTTAAATAATTCGTCTGCGAACACTTTCTCATAAGATCGTGTTGAATCCAGATGATTATAACAGATGTTTACGTATTTAATGAAACGTTCTAAATTCATTCATGTAGTATTATCTATCAAGATCATATTTCTGAAATTCGATTTGGCGAAAGGATTTTGACGATTTTTCAATATCTATCCAGTAGAATTTTAACTGATAAACAATCAAGTAAAAACCGATTTTTATGCGCGATAACAGCCTTTACGTTTGTCGAGTTTGTCGACTCGACGTGGGTGAAGTACATGTGGTGGGTTTACATAATCGGGCTCATCTGGATTTCCGAGTTCATCACGTCCTGTCAGAGTATGGTGATAGCCGGCGCTGTTGCTCATTGGTACTTTCGGTAAGAATTTTGCTTCAAATAAAAACACTTTTTATCCCAAATTTAAAACCATGAAACTTCGCGGGAAATATTTCCTAGCAAAAAATGTTGCCGAAGAAAGAATTTACTTAGCGATTTTGTAAGATTTAAAAAATTCTATATTTCAGTGGCAAGAATGCGAGTGCTTCACCGGTGTGTTCAGCAATGGGAAATTTGGTGAGCTACCACCTGGGCTCAGTCGCGTGCGGATCGTTTCTCATCACAATTTTTAAATTGCCACGATTGATACTCACGTATTTGCATCAAAAGTGAGCTTCTACGAAACATTCGATTTTGGGCGTTTATTAAACAAGCATTGATTGTTAATCCGAATGATTTTCTTCCAGATTCGAAAGAACAAAAGAAACATCGCCTTGCGCCCAGTGCGGTTTGAAATGCTGCATTTGCTGTTTCTTCTGTTTGGAAAAATTCATTCGTTACATGAATCACAACGCTTATACGGTGGTAGCGATCGAGGGAACGCATTTTTGCAACGCCGCTAGAATCGTGAGTAACCTAGTATCTCTTTCCTACGTTTCATTAATCCAAATTCATTTTTTTTTTTAATTCAATGATTACTACAAATGTTGCCATTTTGCTTCGTCCAAAAAGAAACAACGAAAAATTGTTAACAATTAATGAAACTAAGTTTTGCCTCCGACATTCATCGATGATTTCGGAATGGGGAATGAAAAACTTGAAAATTAATTGACTTTTCAGGCGTTCACAACAATCGTGAGTAACGCTATGCAAATAGCTGTTATAAATGGGATAGGAGATTTCGTACTTTTCCTAGGCAAATGTTTCGTAATGGCTACAACTGGAAGTATAGGATTGCTGTTCTTGCGACAGGATCCACGATTACACTTTTACGCGACTCCTATTTTCGTAATCTGCGTTTTTGCGTTCTTCATAGCGCATTGTGTAATTTCATTGTACGAGGTAAGCACGTATGAAATTTCTAATATTACTGCGCTAATTTTGGTCGAGTATCAGAACTACCGGAAATCTCGGTCCGTTTTTCGAATAAAATAAAATACAAATCTTTCTTATCGTCAATAAACTTTATTAAATAATATAATTTTATTAATTAAATATATTTTATTATTATCAAATATTTATTAAATATTAAATAAATTCATTGAATAAATAATATACTTAAAAATTAAATTCAAACGAATTATCGAATTCAACTTTAGGGCGACGATGATTAATCGATTTTCGTTTATTTCAGACCGTAATTGATACGCTGTTCTTATGCGTATGCGAGGACAAAAACCTTAACGGTGAAAATGGCAAATGGCGTCAATCACCGCTCGCCCATTTCGATGGTAATCCGAATCCGGAGATCCAGCAAGCCCACGAGTTAGCACCAATCAACGAATAATTTATTTTTGCCTGCATTATTATTATTTCTCGTTTAATTCTCATAATCGAGAATCGCGTACTTCGCGCACATTCGTTATTCCTATCGTAATTAGGATAGACGTCAGATATTAGCTCACGACAAAGTCCACTTGGATAGCCGAAAAAAGCAAAGAAATGGCTGTTGAGAACGATCGTTGCGAATCACGATTGAAATCACGCAACTTGACGTATCAGTGCACAAATTTGCAAACTGTCGTTGTTCTCGTACGAACATTGCGTTTTCGTGCGACGCGATCGTGATCATGACACAACTAGCCATAGTTGTTTCTCTTGCTGCAATCGTACAAATAATAAGGAATATTAAGGAGGAAAAATCATTTACAAAGTCGAAAATTATGGGTTTCTTTAATTTTTTTTTCATGGAAAGAATACACATAGAAATTTGGATCTTTAGATGTGTGTTTTTTTTTCATTTTTTAATTGATCGAAAAAATATATATAAACACTTTTTTTTTAATGCAAATTGCTGGTCGTTTATCATTAATGTTTAGAAGGAGATTTTCAAAAAATTGTTGTACTGCTGGAGTCCTCCATCACGCTGTAATTATCTAAAAAAAATCAAAATGATTCTTAAAGATAAGACCCGCTGTCGGTGAACCAGGATTTTTGAAATACGTGCTGAATTCAGAAAACCGCAGCTTAGTAAAGTCAATTTTGTGATTTATCAAAAAATTTTTGCTATATTTGAGGGCGAAAGTAGTTTTTATTTATGGAATTCAAAATAATATTTAAATTCACTGACAAACTACTGATGCAACGAAGATTCGTGACAATTTTCATCGTCGATGGATGGAACGGTTTCTGCGTAATCATTTCACCAGTTGGAAAAACCAGTTTTGAGATAAAACGCGTCCAATGTTTCGACAAGCAGAAATTGAATGATGTTAATGTTTTACCGGATAATTAGAGATTCCAGCGGCATATGGATTTTCGGCTTCGATTCAAGTAACGGGAAAAAGAAAATGGATTTTTTCAAATTTGTAAATGGTTTTCCCTCCTTAACGCGGAAAAGAAGTTGAGAGAGTTTGATGATGGGCGGCAGCTTTTGTAAGACACACGATAGAATGGAAAAATGAACTTAAAACGAATACTACGCTTGTGGGAGGAAAAGGGCTTGATGATACTCGCGCTGTGCCATCTATCATGCCTGTGAGAAAGTATGTACAAAAACGAAACGAAGAGAAATATATCTCGCCACGGGTAGAGATTCGTAATACAACGACGGGGATACAAAAACGTATTACATTCGTAATTTTTTTTAAGTCAAACGACTTAGGCTGCCATAAAAATCGCTTCCGAATAGTAGATTCATTCTCGTGATACATTTAGAGATAGTTTATAGAGTTTATACGATAATGTATCACTTATCGCGGATTTTAGACGCGAAACTCTATTTTTCTCTTCGTTGATGAATTATCGAATTTTATCTTGGCAATCCTACTCGTGAGTGGCGAACGGTAACACTTTATTTTTTTTTTTTTTTTTTTTTACCGTCGCTCGTTGTGATGTTGGACGTTAATTTTTCACAGCTAGATTTGTGAAGACATCCATAAGAGGCTCGCGTCAATTAATGTACAAAGTACTTCGCGATCCCTGCCGGAGGGATTTTTAAAATCGAATTTCAGTGACTAGTAGTAATTTTAAACGTTGTCCAGAAATTGGCTAAATCGTTAATGACATTCGCACCGAGACGAAACGTTGAGAATTGTCGAAAGAATAAATAATTATTGATCGCATGAATAATTAATGAATAAATTGCACCCAGAAATTTACGAGTTTTTTCAACTTCTGGACATTTGCATTGAAATTGCCACCTGAGATTATTTCTATTCGGGTTATACAGTATTTCGTTTTTTTTTGTCTTCGATTTTTGCATTGATACATCGTACAACTAGAGACTCGCAAAACAAATCGTTACTTTTTAATAATTCTATTTCGCGAAAGGCAGCTTTGGCGATAGTACAATCAATTTTTTCGACGTTCATGTTTTAAAAAAATTATATATATATATAGACACATACACATATATATATTATATACACATATACACACAATCATTTATATATTTGCGTGTTCGGCTGTATTTTTTTACAATTCTATCGTCTATACATGCGGACATGAAAAAGTGCAAGATTTCCATATTGTGCCTGATATATATTTACATCTCGAATATTAGAGCGAGCAAAGAATACATTTTCTCGAATTATTTTTGTCGTAATTTTTATTTTTCCTCTTCTCCTTATCCCTTTCATCTTCAATTCGTACTCGCTATATTCGTTTTTGAGCAATACCAGAAGTAATGCTCTTTTATTAAAGTAATATGCGATACATTGATCCGTGTAACACAAAATATCGGCGACATTTCACTTCCTAATTTTTTTAGCGACGACCTTCTTTTTAATCTTCTTTTTTGGTGCTTTGGGCGACTTTTTTTTGGAAATTTCGTTGGTCGGTTTCTGTGGAACTGGAACCGTAGAAGCTTCGACTTCTTCCAATTTTTCAGCTTTATCCAATGGTTCACCCGTAAATATTTCATCCATGGGATTCAGCGCGTAAGACACCTCTGGCTTGTTGGCTTGACGGGCAACTTTCTGCTCTATTTTGTTCATGTACTTTCCACCAGCTTTTTTGTTCATGGCTTGTCGATACTGGAAATACATACGAAAATCATTTTTTTCCGTACTTAGATTGTATTGGGTTGGGAAACAAGTTCTCAGCGTTTTTATATTTTCTTTTGTTTTACGATTTCTTTACTTTTCGAGAAGGTGTATAATATTTCATTCGATAGAGCTTTTTCTGTTCTACAAAACTGTGCTTATCGTCTTTTTGAATAAATTTTTTATTACCCGTGGGGCTTGGAAATGAAATATTCAGGAGGTAAAAAATGCAACATTTTTGACATCTGCTTTTCATATTTTCCATGTTGAAAATGTCACGCTTCAACAGCTTTTTGGGCTTGATGAAACGCGAAGAAGAGCAGGTGTCGAAAATGTTGCTTCTAATATTCCATTTCTAAACGCGAAAAGTAATACAAAATTAAATTACTCAAAAAGACGATAAAAAAGGCCAATTATGGGAATGGAAGAAAATCAATTTACCATCTCGGAAAAAAAATATCCCTTTTACCTTTGCCGGTGATACGTATTGTGGATTATCCCAGAGAGTTTCACCCCCAAAGCTGCTGGCGAATATCTTTACAGGATTTAGAACGAATCTGGGCCCAATCTCCGCCAATCCACCATCCTCCGTCAATATTTGAAAGTTTCTAAACCATATTCTATTGTCGAGTATGCTAAAAGTGTAAACATGATCGAAGAAAGGTTGACTCTTGGGATGATGATTCGGCACTCCAAAAATTTGTGTGAAAAGCTCTTTGAGAAGAGCGTAGTGAGGATTGGTGGTAAAATGTTCGTCGAAGGAGAGCAAGGGCCGAGAGCCCTTTAAACAATTTCCCGTCAGTTTTAGTTCTGCCATGGTATAAACTAAAAAGATGAAAAATGTCGGTTATCAATTTTTTTCATTGCTTTTTTCGTTTTTTATATAATAATGAATATATATAATAAGAAATAATTTTTACTGTTTTCTACGAGGAATTTTGCGCACGGTCCTGTCGGAACGTTGGAAAACCACATGTAAAGATCCCGTTTTCTTCTTCCCTCGAAAAGTATAGCTTTGTTGCAATTCTTGACTTCGCATATTTCATTTACAACTTGAAGATTCTTGGAGCGTTCCATCTTTGCCTCGGTCTTGTGATGAGGCATCAAGGTCTTGATGTCCTCCATCAAATGGCGATCGCGATGATTTATCCCTCTCGACGCAAAAACTAATACCCTCTGTTTGTTTATCCATTTTACCTGCGACAATCACATTATCACAAAATTTTATCATTCGCACATTGCGCGGCAAATATTTATTCCTCGTTCGATCACCATCAACAATATTTTGAGGTTATCCGCTAACCTTTTTTGGTACTGGCTCGTCAGACATTCGTTTCGGAGGTAACACGATTTCTTCTTCTCCAGACGGTTTTTCATTTTCTTTTTCAATTTCTTTACGCTTTCGTTTCAAAACCTTCTTCGCCATTATTTATTGGGAATAAAAATATTATATATCACGATTGCTTGGGTACACGTGTTTCTTTCCGCACGCGTAAACTGGGAACTCAAGTTTTGACTTTTGCGATGCGCGCGCAGACCAGAGAGTGGTAAAACTTGGTATTTTTTAGGTGAAAATTGTCCGAAATTGCAGTTCGTGCTGTGGCCACTTGTGACGCTGATTGTATTGTGAGAATGTTGTACGAAAGTATATCTATATAAGTATATATGTATGTCTACATAGGTGTGTGTGTGTGTATATATATATATATTTAAAAGTATATATGTATATCTAATTGCAAGCCTTCATTTAATTGAACTTTTTATTACAATATCAAATCTCTATTACGAATAGGAATACTATATCGATTATTGGCTGACAACTTCTTTTGCTCCTCGATGTCAGAGAGATGCTTGTACTTTCTGATTAAAAATTAGTTGAAACGTGTTACGCAACTCCAAGAATAATCGTTTTGCTGAAAAAACGATTCGATAACGGCCGGCAATAATCAACGGGTTATAAAGTTGAAAGGAACGTTCCGGAAAATTGAGGCGAGCGGTTATGACGATATCGGCGAACTTCACTGTGTACATCGTCGCGACGCAACGTCCTACAACTATTCGTCGGGGTCGCGAAATTGGCGGCTCGAGGGTGGACAAAAAAATACGTAGTGACAACCAATAATAAGTCGTGCGAGTACTTCGACAGACAGTACGGCGACAGCTGAACGTCCCGAAAAATCGGGTTATCGAGACGATTAAGATCGAGAAAAAACGCGCGTTATACGAGATCGGTCCCTCGCGTCCTTCGTGGTCTCGTGGCCGCGTGACGTCACCGAGTTCCGTGACTTCGGCCGAGCTCGATCTTTTCCGGCTATACGTGCTGTGATCCAAAGGAGAAAAAAGAACTTTTTCAAACGTTTCCATCCGTGATTCTTTTTTAATCAACATTTGTATCAATTCCGCAAAGAAGAGTAAATGAAAAAAATCAAAAGGCCGACACGTGAAACTTTCGAAACGCAAAGATTTCCGTTCGTGACAATACAAAACGAATTGAGAAAGCGGGAGTTTGACGCGATTGGCCCGAGTACCGCGGCTGGCCGCACATAGCGTTGGGAACACACGTGCCGCTAGTGGACGGAGCGAGAAGCTACGGTGAGTTTGAGGTAACTCGAGCGCGCGCGCGCGCTCAAAGTTCCGTGCGCGTTTATATTGTACACATCGCGGCGGCAAGAAAGATTGAGATAGACCGGCCAATGGCCGACTCAACGTTGTCGCGCGCTGTATACGTTTTGCCCGCGCAAACACTGTCTCTCACGTATTCACGATTCTGGTCGTGATAATTGAGCCGATATTGTACGTTATTACTGTGCCTATCCGTACACTGTCGAAGCCCACCCTCGATACTACCCGCTCAACGAGTTATTTGTTTTCCCATTTCATTTTTGTTTTACTTTTACATCTCGTCTTTTCTCTCGCGTGAATCGCGCCATTTATAACCACGACACGCGAAATAACGAGTGTTTTTGCTTCGAGTGTGCCGCGCGAACGACGAAGAAAAAACAGAAGGAAAAAAAACATTGGCGTTACAGCTGCGTAATTTTGTGGGGACATCGGTAATAGAAGAAACGAGTACGTGTCTGATACTATGCGGGAAGTGTGTATACCGTATATGTGTATGCGCGTACATCTGTATATCGATATATTTCAATGCGAGCGTGTATATGTATATATAAACATATTTTTACGTTCCTCACTCACCGCGGCAACTCGACTTTGAGATATCTTCGCTATCTCAATGGAATTATATGCTCTCCCGCGCAACGTCGGTGCCCCGATTACGATCTCGCATCCTGCGCCATCCCGCCTCCTCCTCTGCGGGCTTCGTTATCTACAACCTTTTTTTCTTTCACTCCCAATATTTTTTTCGTCATATACGTTACGCTTAATTACAAATCACACTTGCATTCTTCGAGTGTTTATCGCTGAAATAGACGCCGCTCGAGGTCTCCACCTCTCCCCCCCCTCTCCGCCGTCTGGTGCGCCCGCTCATCGCTCATTTTCCCCACCGATTTTCTCGTCGCGACTTCACATTACCGCGATGTTTTGTATATATCCTGTAGAAATTTCGGTAACCCTACCTATCTCGTTGCTTATCCGGATCCCACTCTCCCGCGTGGTTGATCGCCGTCACCACATGCAAATCCACCGTAGCGGGTGAGCCCGATATACGAGCTTCCACCGAATTTAAAACTTCACACTTTTCGCAATAATGAGTATTATCGGTTCGCAACAATGAGTATTATCGGTTCGCAAAAATGAGTATTATCGGCTTTAAGTATAACGCAACGAGTATTATCGGCATATAAGTATAACGTGATATGTTCCAATGAACTCGTGTCTTTTTCTCTAGTTCCAAAGCAATTTTACGTATTAGCAAATAATTTATTGTCGTATCGTGTTTTCTTTTTAAGATCAAATTTTTCAGATGCGAAAAAATTCGAAAATTGAGAGTAGCGTTTGACATTGTAATTCATAATGGAATTTACATTGCAGTTTAGTTGTTGAAATTGCATAAAACAGTAATGTAATTGTGAATTGTATTCCGATAAAATTGTAATTTCGAATTGTATTCCGACCGAATACTAATTGTCAATTCTATCCCAAAGCGAATCGACATTAACGGTCCAGTGTTGTAACGATGGAACAACGGCAATCGGCGCGACAAGTTTGTCCATAATTTCAAATCGCGAAATGTAGAAACTAGATGGAAAAGCGTAGCGGACATTACAGAAACGGATTAATACAAACTTATGTTTCTTGTCACTCTTTGTTCACAGTTTGTTGGTGAGGCTCGTTAGCGGTTGGACGGTAGGATGGTCGAGTCCGATCATGGGGAGGCAATGGAAGAAGTGAACACTCTGCCTGCGTCAGGCGGAGGAGACGCAGAGGTGAAAAAAATGGAAATGGCGGGGAAAAGACAACGCGAGGATTCCTCGGAGGATGAGAATCGCGAGTCTCTGTCGAATAAGAGGCAGCGGGGGGAAGCGAACGATCGTACATCCGAGGTTGATAGGGTGAAATCTTTCGAGCCTATGTACAAGGCTAACGGCAACAGCAATGCACTCGGCAACGACGATACTACAAACGCGGAGGACGAGGATGAGGAAGAGGAGGGCGACGATGAGGAGGACGACGAAGAGACGCCCAATGAAAATGCGAATACAGGATCAGCTAATCGCAATGATAATATGAACAAAGTTGATTCCTCCGAGGATAAGGATAACGAGGATACAGCGCGTAACGACGCGTCAATCAACAATGCCGATACGGACCAAAATATTAAAAGCAACGATGATAAAGACCAAAAAGAGGATAATGCAGAAAAGGTAATAAGAGACATATTACGATACGTATCAACTATCTTTTCTTTATTTCATCCATGAAAATCACGTACAGTAAAACCTTGTTTATACGTTTCTCGCGTCTCCGTATTAATAACTTAGACGTCAAATTTCTTTAGCCCCGCCGGATTCCATTCGTAAAGATGGTAATAAAGTTTCAGTTCTACGGTTCTCACTTATAAGTCTTTCGCACTTCTACATCATCAATTTTATTCCCCTGTGTGAATTCCTGGTTTGTTTTTCTTTGTTCTGGAATTCATTAGTTCGATAATTCATTCATGAGAATCTACAGAGAAAGGTTACAAATGAAACACTGCTACAATTTTAATTTGAAATTTCCAGAATGCAGCGAGTTTGGCGGAGAAAGCCGAGGACGAGGAAGAGGAGGAGGAAGATGAGGAGGAGGACGAAGAGGTTGACGATGATGGGGTTTCGTCAAGCAAAGCGAAGGATTCAGAGGATAAGCAGACTGGCAAGTTAAACGTTAGTAAGTCGAGAACCAAAGATCCGGAAGTCGTGGACGGTCTTGAGATGTCGGTTGAGTGTGCCAGTGATAAGGAAGAGTCAAGTTCGGATGGTGAGAACGACGAGGAGAAGAAAAAAATGCGTCCGAAAACGATAATTGTAAAAGCAAAACCGAACGACTCCGAGCTCGACGCGAGTACGTCCGAGGCGGAAAAGTCGGAAGACCTCGAGGAGAAGGAAGAGATAAAAGCGAAGAAAGCTACCAGCAAAGGTGCTAAAACGACACCCGAGAGTAAAGGTCGTAAAAGGGGTAAGAAGAAGGGTTTCACTAAAGTCGTGGTATCGGGTAGCGACGACTCGGATGATGACGCCTCGGAGGACGAGGATTACAGTCCTCGTACGAAAAAGAAAATGAAGAAAGCCTCACCGGCTAAGAGAACAAACGCAAGAACTCCAGCGAAGAGACGCGGCAGAGCACCGAAAAAAGTCACGAAACAATCGGAGGAGGAACAATCGGACGAGCAGGAAGACGACGAACCAAAGTCGAAGAAACTCAAAGAAAAGACTCGCAAAAAATCAGTCGGCAGCGAAGATGAGGAGAAAAGTGAGGACGAGATGAGCGAAGCTGTACGGAAAAATGGAAAGAAGAATAGCAAAGCCGTGAGTATATATCTTTTAAGGATTTATGTAAGGTCTATTCTGTCACATTTCTGTCTATTTATTTTTTAAGGTTCATTTTTATGTCGATATTTTAATGCCGGATTATTTTTATATGTATTATAGATTAATATGCTATTTGATATTTGTAGACAAGTACAAGTTTAGGCAATCAAATAATTTTATTTCTACCACGAGAAAATGTGGCAACAATCAGGCAATTGATTTAAATAAAAAAAATTTAAATTAAATTAAATTAAATCTGAAAACTGCAAAGAATTAACTGTAAATAATTTTTAGCGGCCGGAAGACGACAGGAGGATACAGGCGCTGAAGAAGTATTTGCCAATGGCCGGTATTACAATAAGATCGTACGACCAATTTTGGGCTGGTTGTAAAACGAATACGGCGCGTTTGGCGCGGATGAAGGAGGCGCTCGCTCTACATGGAGTTGTTGGCAGGCCGACAATGGACAAATGCAAGAAAGCTAAGGCGCGAATGGAACTTAAGAAAGACGTTGAATCATTGGATCCGGTTGATAATATCAACGAAGGTAAAGACTTTAATAACTCTTATTATTAGCCATTGTAAAACAACTTCAACTGGTGGGAGTGTGGTGAGAAAATGTGGCAGAGTTTGACATACACTTTTTACAAATTGGCTGTTAAATTTGATTTTTGGGAAAAAAACATTGTTTTAATTTTTTTTAATATTTTACATTACTGGGAACAAGTTACAATGAATTTTTAACAACATAAAATTTTGCCATGATGATTAAATTTTTCCATGATGATTAAATTGTTCCATGATGATTAAATTGTTCCATGATGATTAAATTTTTCCATGCTGATTACATTTTTCCATGCTAATTACATTTTTCCATGCTGATTACATTTTTCCATAATGATAATGATTAAATTTGTTCATGATTATTGAATTTTTCCATGATGATTGAATTTTTTCATGATGATTGAATATTTCCATGATGATTAAATTTTCCATAATGATTGAATTTTTCCACGATGATTAAATTTTTCCATGAATACATTTTTTCACAATGATTAAATTTTTCCACGATTAAATTTTTCCATGATGATTACATATTTTCATAATGATTAAATTTTCCATAACGATTAAAAATATTCCATGTGAAATTTCCGTAGGACGAGTGACACGAGCGAGGGGTGGTGGTAAATCGGCGGCATCGCCGAAACCCGATACGCCGTCACGACGAGAATCACGAGGCGGTTACAAGAGGGTGTCGACGTTGGTTGACAGCGATTCGGAGTGACACGCTCGTTCGATGAGTCTTTCAGCGCCTAAGAGGGACGCGCTAAATTCGACGAACGAAGATAATCGCCCAAAATGAATATTTTTCTTTCGCACTGCAGCAGCAAGTACCTAATTATAGAATCTACAATTATATATAGATATATACGATGATTGAGAGAGAAAGAGAGAAAGAGCGAGTTAAAAACGGGAGAATATTGAGGAAACGACCGACCCAAGCGAGACGAGAAAAAAAAAGAAGAAAAAAGAAAAACGAATATGAAAAATAAGCATAATTAAAGCTGCACGTAAAAAGGAACGTCGTATTCACGGGGATACGTGTTGGGCGATTTTTCAACGAGTTTGTCGGGTTTTATGACGCCGCAACGTTGTGAAATCGGGCTTCATTAAGTGGAAAAAAAAAAGAATATTAATGCGAACAAAAGAAGAAAAAAAAACAACCCCCAACGGAAAGGAGACGAAAATGAAAAGAACCAACATAATTGGCGTCGACCTTCCACGATCGTTCAAAATTAAGTTTAACAAATTTTAACTACTTAGACGAAAGCACGGGACGTTGCCCGATTTCCCCCCCCCCCCCCCAGCCCCGATTTGCGGGTGTGCTTTTGTGTTTTGCGTGTGCGTGGGTGCGAGTGTGGATGCGCGCGTGAATCTGCGAGTATTTCTGCTCCCGAGTGTGTACATTGACGATTGTTTCCGCTACGTCCAATTGTGCATATAAATATATCCACATCTTCGATCGAGTGGCCCCGAAGGGCGATAAAAGAAAAAATGAATAATAAAATAAAACATTAATTTCGAGTAACGTCGTCCCCGCTTCATGCGTCGGGTGGGCGACGTAAAATATTTTGGTACGTATTCCAGAAAAAGAAAATCTTTTGTACTGGCTTCGCTAAGAATATTATTGATGACGCGAAACGAGACAATGAGGGATATTAAGAGAATAAAGAAACGATTTAAAAAAAAAAAGGTAAATATTGAAAAGTACGGATAAAATATTTGGCATTGAAATACACGTCGAACGGCGAATCTTTCACATCCCGGAATGAAAGATCAAGTTTAATACCTGTTTTTTTTTTTTTTTTTAATTGTGTTATTAATTTTTTTTTTTTTTTGTTAAGTACTGAGATTCGAATGATTGCAATGCGTCAAAGCTCGTTTTTCGCTGACCATTGGAGAAATAAAGATTTAAAAGAATAAAAAGAAATATTTCTGATGCCATCTTGGTACATTTATCGTTCAATCGAATTTTGCCTTGTTCGTTTTTGTGTGCGTGCGCGTGTGTGTGTGTTTTTTTTTTCTAAAGAGAAGAACGCCCTTCTTTTCGCATGATTCGATTCATTTCTCGTTTTGTTACAAATAACTTTTGTATACGTCGTTTTTTATTTTTATTTGATCTCATTAAATATCTAGCAATATCACTGAAGATGATTACAAAAATACGTAATTATTGTTATGGCTTTTAGAAGTATACAAAATTGAAGACCTTTCAGGAGAGCAATCCCGCGCTCTAATTTCATTGGGTCAATATCGACCCAAAACATACACAGGTTGCTATTTTTTTGATACGCAAGCGTCTTCGTAAAAAATACTTATTTTTCAACTTCAAACTTCGTAGTTTGACACCTTCACGATGGAAATGTTTTGTTTTTTTTTTTTTTTTTTTTTTTTTTTTTTTTTTTTTTTTTTTTTTTATTTTTTTAAAATTTTTTTTTTTT
>JAPYZI010003679.1:0-29380 GCA_030523105.1 Ophioninae sp. A BG-2022a | reverse complement strand
CCCCCCCCCCCCCCCCCCCCAACATGTGGGTTTCGCCAGACCCCTCGTATTCTCTTTCGCAAATAAGAATTATGCTGTATTTGATAAGCCGCCTGAAAGTAGAACGTTTAAATAATAACTGACGAGCACGAGCACACCCACGGATGAAAAGGAAAGCCGAACGCGACAGCAAGTGTATTCCGGTGATACGTGAAGAATAGAAATATATATATATACACATATACGGAAACACGGACGATGCACATTTGTACCGAACCTGTGTATTTCAGGCTGCTTTATATGCGCCACGTTTGCCACATGTACGAACTATTTATGCAGCGTAAAAACTCGAATAAATGGATCTCGGTGTGGGTGTGATGGCAGCGGTGGAGGGGGGCGAGGGAATGGTCGGGGGAGGGGGTGTTTGAGCGTGTTCAGACTATACGAGACCGGGGGGGGGGTGGGGGGTGCCGGGCAAACCCCCCGGGAGCCCCCCGCGGCCGCCTTTCCTTTTTTTTTTTTTTTTTTTTGCGCGCGCGGATCGTTTCTAGGCTCCCGCTACTAGCCCAGCCATTTTTCCCCGACGTGTCAATTTTTCTTCTCTCTTCAACGTTGCATTTGTATTTTTTTTTGTTTTGTTATCATTTTGTTTTTTTTTTGTCATTTTTTTTTTATTCCTATCCGATTATACTCGGGTTCGATTGTGCATCGTTGTCATTCGAGAACACACAAAAGGTGGACACGGTAGCCCTTGCTCGTACGGACTCGCACACCTCGACAAATACACGATAATACTTCCGTCTTCGAAAATACACTGATGGACAATCGAGTGGACATGGAATGTTCCATTATTTTTTTTTTATACATAATTCTCGGGTATGTTGACAAGGAAGTGATAAAGAATCGTTTTTCGACATTTATTCACGCGATTTTTCAGAAAGTTTCATTGTTATTAAGTCATTATCATTATTATTATTATTATTATTATTATTATTCCTAGGTAACGAAAGGATCATTTTAAAAGGAAAGAAAAATCGATCAGTTTCAAATAACGATTGTACTGAACAAGCGTGATCAAATTTAAACTCGATAAGTTTTTTTTAAGTATTGAAAAATCGTGAATACTATTTTGAAAAACGTTTTGAAAGAAAAAAAAAAACACTGAAATTCGGTCAGCAAAATCTTTCAGCAGCACACGTTCGACCTTTTTCTAATTTTATAGTTTCCCAGTAATATAACCCCTTAAGGTTTTTATTTTTTTTTTTTAGACGGATTGAACGTGGAATATGTATTTGCTCGGAATTGAGGAATTGTACGATCAGTACTGCGAAAAATAATTCGACCTTAACAAGAATATATATATATATATGTGTGTATTTTTCTCCCCCTCCCCCCACTCTGTAGGTACCTCGATCTATCTACCTCTCTATCCTCCTATCGCTCATTTTTTTATCGAAGATACCGAAGAGCGCGTGCGCTCTCGGGCCGATCAATTTATTCGTATCGGTCCGGTGGATCTTGTCGTGTGAGCGACATAATTCGCCAACTTGTTTTTCTTTTGTTCACCGTTCACTGCGGGTGGTCGGAAGGTATCTAAAATCGCGGGAAGTCTTTGCACCGGTGAATAGTGCGCAAATTATCGATCCCCCGAGCTCTCGATTTTATGGCCCTCTTAACAGTAACGAACAAACGTTTGAAAAATAATACAACAACTCGACGAATTAAAAATTCGACCGATAAATAAATTATTGAACTGTCCTTCGAGTAACAAAGTTTAAAAAATCCATTAAGTAATAAAAAAAAAAAAAAACATCGATCGAAAAAATCAAATTTCAAAAATGTTCGAAATATTATGATTTAAAAAAAAAAGAAAAACAGAAAATTATTATGACGAAAAAAAAGATATAATATAATGAATATATCAATATGAATGGATAAATATAATAAATATATGATGTTCATTGTATTTCTTCGATTTTCTTTTTCATAATAATTTTCTGTTTTTTATTTATGATTTTACGATGTTTTTTTTTTTTCAAAACAAATCATTTGTATTTTGATATTGAATATATAAGGAATATACGATATTCATTATGTATTCAATATCAAAGAAAATTGATATTGATGAAGTATATTCAATTAAATATATTCAACATCAATGAGAAACGTTAAATTCGAATAATCATGATTAAAAAAAAACAACATAATTGATCAGATTTTTTCGAAAAATAAAAAAAATGAACGACCAATCACAAATTTGATTCTTATCCCTATAAATAGAGCCACAAACGATAATCCGAAAATAAAACGAACGTCCTTGCGATTAAGCGAGTAAAAGAAAACGTATCATGAAATTTTATCGCGTTCTTGCAACTCGTTCTGCAAAAGCTCATTATTGTCCGTGAATTATTGACGTCGCGAGCGGACTGCATCGCGGTATCGTGACGAGCATTTTAAGAAATATACACAAGCGTATAAAAATGTGGGTATTCCCTATGGGCCTCGATCGTGGGGTACGTCGCGCCGTCCCTAATGACCATCCCATTTGAGTTCGCCAAGGAGGGAGGACGAGAAGTAACTTTTCGTCCCTCCTTTTCGTGCCCCTCGACAAAATCAATTCGCTCGGTTGAATTGTGTCGCGCTGGGGGTTGAAAAAAGACAAGAAAATATACGATTTCGATATTAATTCGATGTACAATATTTGTTCAATAAGTAAGGTGACTTTTTATTTATCTCGAAAAATATATATAAATAATTTTATAAAATTCACAAATATGTATAATTTCATAATTATGATTTATATATAAATTATAATTATTTATAAATAATATAATTCATAAATAATTATAATAAATTATTTGATAATAAATATTGAACGAGAAACGATCAGTGACTAGGTGTTTTATTGTTTTCGATATCGAACGAATCCCCGACCACACCAAAATCAATACTAATTTAAACTTTGTATCTACCAGAAACAAACTGAGTATGCAAAACGGCTGATAACGTCGACATACGTTGGGGACAAGTGTACCAACGTACCGAGGAACCAAAAAAAAAATCGAAAATCGAACTCAGCCCGCGAAATTCGAAAATTCACCTTATTTTTTGAACAAACTTCTTACGTAGTAAAGCTCGGGAACAAGCTCCGTAAAAAATGGTACACGTATTGGTCACCCGTACCTGATGTACAATGATATTAAGCATAGCTGATAAAACGATCGCGGAAAGAGGGAAACGTTCGAGTTTCGCGTGACCAGAATGCGCGAACTCTCGCTATCACTCATCCCCAACTCTGCATGACGTTGTTGTCTTTTTTCCATTTTTTTTTTTTCTTTTTTTCAAGCCCCCCAGTTTTTTGCGTTCTTCCGAGTGCCTCGATCAATCCATTCGCAATCGAGCTTGAAGATCTCGCGAACTCTTTTTACCAACACCACCTCCCCTCCCCATTTTTGTTCAACCCCGTTTCACGTGCCCCATGATCCGAATGATAACAGTGATAAGAATCGAAGCTTTTACCATTCGCGATCGGTTGAGAATTTTAAGGGATGATGTTCAGCTTTTTTTTTCCTTTTTTCGTTTTGTTTTTTTTTTTTATGTAGATATTTAACGCTCGTTTCTTTCGTGTCAGGAATAAATGGGCCGTTATCAGTTACCCTGGCAACGATGTGTTATGCCCCGATGAAAGAACCGACTGGAAATTCCATTCGGCTGTTTCGAGGACGCGGAAATTTGTTTTTTTTTCCCCCGCGTATTTTGAAAGAGCTCGTTCTGGAAAGTCATTCAGAGGACGTTGAGAATAACGTAAAGTTGAGTACGGAGACGTTTGGACTTTCGAGGTCTTCGAAATCCAGAGTCTTCGAAATAATCGTTCCGTGATGTGCGTTCGCACATGCGAATGTCCAATTGTTGTTAGGGAGTATGAAAAGTAAGGATTGCAAGTGCATCGTCACGTGAAACACGCGCGATCATCCCGCAATGATAAGAAACGAGTATTCGGCCTTCGCTGTCCCTCGAGAAGGAAACGAATGAAATATCGCGATATATCTCCGTCGCTTCATCAACGAAAAATGCAGAACCCATCGTTCTAGCTATCTTTAATTTATTGCGAACGAAATTTTTAAAGATAAAAACGATGGGGTGGCGCGATTTATTCTTTGTACTCTGCGCCTCCGCTTTAGCATCGATCACGTTGGCAAAATCATTTGGCAAATTGATGCAATGATGGATGGATTCGTTTTTGTCAGAGCTGAAGATCGTGACCCCAATAAAAAAAAAGAGGAGACAGAAAATGATAGACAACCCAAAAAGGATTCGAAGGAATCACTAAACATGTATTTTATTATCGTATTTCCATCATCAAAAAATAAGTTTTCAATTTTTTTCTCGTTGACGAGTGTCAACGAAAAAAAGAATAATAACATCGTTGTTAATATTTAATGAATCAATTATACCTTTAATAAAACAATGAATTACGACAGCGGAATAATCAATTATCTTTATCACCTAATACTTTATCTAGTCTTATTTATCCCCCTTCCGATTCGACGCTCCCTCCTCTGAATTCCTAATCGTCCAAAAATCGAATTCTTTATCCAACCTAAAAAAGAGTAAATTTCCCAACCGATAAAATTTCCCCCCAAGTGTCCGATCGGAAAAAGTAAAAGAAATGGCGAAAAAAAAAAATCGACTCAAAAAACGGTACAGCTCGTGCGAGGCATGTTGAAATCTGGATCGATCGATCAATCAGTAAAGAAGCAAAGAAATACAATTCGAAAAGTGAAAAATAATATTTTATTTTTGCAAAAGAGGAAAAAGGGTGAAAAATAAAAACGTAGAGTAACAGTTGAAAGAAATATCAAAGGAAAAGCATGCTTGCGCGCGAGCTGTCCGCGAGGTGGGTTAAGCGCGCTCATCATCGTTTGATGTCAGTTGCGGTGGTGTCGCAGGTCTGGAACGGGTAGCGGAAGAGTTGATGGGCCGTAGGAGATGGAAGCAATACCAGGACACCCTGTACAGCAGCACTCGGAGCGAATCAGCGAATCAGCCCCATCATCGGCTGTATCCGGGTACTGCACTCTCGAGTTCTTGCAACGTCGTAACGGTAGGAGGAGGCGGGGTTGGTGGTGGTGTTGGAGGAGGAGGAGGAGGAGGAGGAGGAGGAGGAGGAGGCGGAGGAGTTGGCGGGGGAGGGGTTGGGAGTCTGGGTCAGGTGGTGGCCCAACGTCCGGCATCGGTGATCGGGGAAATATCGGGTTTGGTCCAGGGGGCATCGTCGATCGACGTTGGCTCGTCATTGGCGACGACGGCGACAACAACAACAACAACAACAACAACGACGACGACTACGACGCCGACGACAACGACGACGACGACGACGACGACAACGACGAGCCTCTCATCCTCGACGAGTACAACGAGCAGCGTAGGAACCGAAACGAAAATTGGGCTCGGTTTTGTTCACGATTCGAACGTAAAAACAGCGAATCGCCATCAACAACGAAACTCGTTGCATACCTCGTCGAATCATCGTGGAAACGAGAGCGACGACGAAACCAATACCCTCGAGGTTCAAACCCCACGAATCAGGCCCGAAATAAAACTCGAAATCGAGGACTCCAACGAAAACTCCCTTCAACAAAGGGACCTCTCTTCGATCCACGGAAGTTGCCTTCTTCAAAGACGAACCAGCAACAACGGGACTCAGGAATTATCGTCCGCCAATCGTGGAAGAATCATCAAGGAAGAGGGACGCGATATCGCCGAAAACGAGAACGGGGAACGCGAGGACCCGGACGATATCGAGAACGAAACGGAGAAGAGATTGAAAGCCTTGGAGGATACGTCTCGTCAAATAGGATCACTATCCAACATCGGTATATCCAACCTCAGCCCACTCAGGGAAAACGAGACGAGAAGATCATCCAGGGAATTCGAGGCTGGAACGAACGATCTCGCAGATACGATAGGAAACAAGGTTCGAATAGTTCTAGTTGTTATGTTTTTAATCCTGGTGCTTCGATTCACGAGAAATTCATCATTGATCGGCCAATATTTTTGAGTTTTAACGAATTTGTAACGGGAGACTTTTTGTCATTCCTGAAATATGACATTTCCATTCGCAATCAGGAAACAATCATCAATTCCATTTTCTCTATTGATTTCTAAAACGATTTCAACCATTCGTAGAATATCCATCGTCGACGGAGATTCATAAATTTAAAAAATCAAAAAAGTATGAAACGTTTTTTTTTCATTTGATTTTAACAACAGCAGACCGAGGAACGGATAGAAGCTCCAACGACCGGTCTGCTGAGGGTGAAGAAAGAGGAGGAACTCCAGGAAGTGCCGCGTTCGGTGAGCTGTGGCCTCGATGCAACGACGATCGCCAGATTAGGAAATATCGTCGATGCTACGAATTCGGAAGTTTACAAAGTTACGGAACAAGCTGCCGATGCGAGCTTGCCATATCTTGTGAATCGACGTACGAGCCCACCCCCCGAGGATTGGAAGCCACTCGACAAGTGCTTCTTTTGTCTAGATGGAAAACTTCCCCACGACGAGCAGCCACCCCTTGTGAGTCTCGTTCCAATCACTGTTATCATCATCATTATTACTTTTTTTATGATCATTACCTCCACTTCATTATCGTAATTTTCATTCGCAATTACGTTTATCTCGAATGCTAACGTTACCAATATTAAAAAAGCACCAAAAATCCAATTTCGCTAGGAAGTTACAGTTATAAGTTTTAAAAAATCGAAAAACGCTTGAAATAATGGTTTTTCGATGTATTTTTTTCAAATGGCTTTATTCAGAGTCCTCCAAGTGAGAGTAGCAGTAGTTCACGATCGGCGGAGTCACCGATGTCGGTACAGGTCGATCCCATGGCAGCTTCGGTCGTTGCTGCCGCCCTCAGCGGTACTTATCCGACTCTACTGCCACAGTGGTGTCTACCGCCGAGGGAATCACCCCTCGTGGGTGTTCAGAGCCATCAGGATGGCTCATCCGGGGTCGATCAACCCCTCGACCTCTCGGCCAAGCCGAAAAACTCTCAGGTCAGTTTCTTCAATTTTTATGATCGCGAATATCGTTTATAATTTGTTTATCGCTGAGCGAATCGTTTCGAGTCAAACGAACTGGAAACGAACCAAGCTCGAATTCAAACTCATTGCAAATACGTGTTTCTCTAATCGACAGGACAACCATGTAGCAATGGCGAAGCAACAAAAAATACCTCTGAGGATGCCAACGGGCATTGACCCCAAGAGCATCTTTACGTGAGTACTCACATATTTTCAAATATTTTGGAATAAGCTCGCGTATCACTCAAATTTATACGTTTTGTAAATTTGCAAAATTTGCAATAGTAAAAACGTTCGTAAGTTTAGTTATTTCGTAGTATTGCAGATTTCGTAAATTTCGTAGTTTTGTATTATTCGAAATTCCGTAAATTTCGAAATTCAAGAAATTTCGTAAATCTCGAAATTCCATAAGTTTAGAATTTTCGTAAATTGTATCCGACAATAATTGGCGAAAAATAAAGAAAATATCACTGGCAAGATATTGTTTATTATCGATGCTATCATCATAATAGATTTTTCAAAGATGATTGGCAAAATGAAACAAAAAATTACGCGCTAATTAAATTTAGCAATTGCGCAATCGTGTAACGAACGAAACAAATGTTTTTAACATTTATAGACGATGAGAAAACAATATACCAGAGAAGTAAATACTTCATGTTACATAATTGATTTAAAAAAAAAAGTATTTTTCAAAATCTCCGTTTTTCTAAAGCTCCGTACAGGCTGATAGAAAAAAATTGAATTCCATCGAGCCATTCTCGATATACACCCCGTGACCGAGTTCGTGCTCGAAACCCTCCTTCTACCCCGCGTACACTCAACTTTGTCGCATATCGCGATAAGCCGCGTTCGCGGGCTAGCGCAACGTTTAAACACGAGCCGACGGGATTCTCTCGTTGCAGCTCTTCGAACAATGAAAGAAAATAAGGAGAGCCACGTAACCTCGGTAAATTAGTCAAAAGAGGTCAAAAATAACGACGAACCAAAGTTCCATTCGCATTACGACAAAAACGAATCTTCGAAATATTTAGAGTCTTCGTTGACCGGTTAATGGATTCTTCATACCAATCAGAAACATCGCGAATATTGTACTTTTACTTTCACGAATCTTTCATTATCGATCACAAAAACCAGAGAAATCGAACATGCGATTTTACAAATTAGCAATTTAAAAAAAAGCTGTTAAAAATTGAACTTTAACTTTCAACCACTTAAAAAAAAAGCCCGATACCTAAATCCAATTTTCACTTTGACAAATTCTGAAGTTCCAAAACGATTTTTCATCTCGATATTAAAATAATTCCTGAATAATTTTATCACAAATAGCAAACAGTTAACCGAGGGCAATAAAATCGTAATTTCCATCGCGATCTCTCTTGCCAACAGTTGAGAACATTTTATAACCGGTATTTTTCGGTTTTCCTCGGTGGACGAAATTTTCGCGATAATATTTCTTTTTTTTTTCTTATCAGCTTCTATTATTAGTTGCAACGTAATCTTCCCACCGTACCTCAGAAGCAGAGAGCTCGAAGAGTTGAAGTTTCGAGTGAATACGTACCCAGCAAAAGAGGGGTAAAATAAGAGGGGCGGGGGGGAACGAAAGTGAGACGAAAGAAAAGGAGGAAACGAATAGAGAAAAAGAGAGAGAGAGAGAGAAGCGAGAGAAAAAAATAAAAACAGTTTGGAGAGTCCTCGTTTCGAGCAAGCTGGTTGCATTTGCAGTACTCGCTCAAATGCATCAGCCGGAGTCCAACGAGGCTAAAGCCAAACCGATAAGATTATGGGTCCGCGAAAACGAGCAAGGAACGCCGCGATTTCACGAAATCTGTGTGCACGTATACATGTGTATATACGTGTGAACATATACGAGAATATATGTATACAGTGCGGTTCAAAAGTATTAGACACTCTAAAAGTGTACCATCAAAACGAAAAATGAAATACCTCGGCGACGAAAAATTTTACGCCAATTTACCAAAGAGAGTTTTGAAGCGAATGAATCGAGCTTTGTTTCGATATTTTTTATTTTATTTTCACGATTTTTTTGCAGCTGCTACGAATGTTTGAAAATATTGGGGTTTCACGATTTTTGAACTTTGCGAGATAGCGCGCTGGACTTTTGACAATATTAATACCGGGGGCAATAAATCGAATAAATGAAAATAAAAGAATTTATTTAAAGCTGCGTTTATCAGTTTCGAAAATCCGTTTGGTTAATCGGTGTAGAATGTTTTTTCGCAGAGATATTCCATTTTTTGTCCAGTTAGAAACATTGTAAAGTGTCTAATACTTTTGAGCAGTATTCTATATACAGGTCCATGACAAATTCACCATTTAATTCGCCTTGAACTCTCCATTTCTAGGGAAACGTGTTTGAAAAATAGTCTTGAAACGGTTTTTGCATTTTCCTAGTCTAAAAACTTGTGTTTTTAGAAGTTTTTTACGATTTTTTCGTGGAAATTTTGGGTTTTGGGGGAAATAAATGGTGGATTCGTGCTCAGGGGATAAAATTACATCGAAATGGACGAATAAAAAAAATAATAAAAATGCAAAATTTTTTTGGATTTTTGGGGGAAAAAAGTTTTTTCACTAAATCATGGATAACTTTTTTCCCTTTGGGATTTGGAACTCCACTCTGTGATCTATCTCTTCGTTATGATTTCCTCTTCAAATTGCTTTTTTCATCATTTGAATCCAATGATTTTTCGATTTTTGGCAGAATTTTAAAGTCGGACCCTCGATTTTTGCACATTTTTCTATACATACCCGTTTTTTTTAGCGATTTTTCAAGTGGACTTTCCGGAAAAACTATTAGCGATATCGATACGAATCCAACGCCATTGTTTAAGTTAGGCAAAAACCTTTTCGAAACCCACCAATTGAATCCCCATAGCCTACGAGAAGGCCATCCTACGGCCTGTTGAAGTATCGTGATTTTTGAGATTCTGGCAAAGTGGCCTGGGAAGACGAAAAAAATTTTTTTTCCGTTTTTTACGTATTAAAAGAGTGTATTTGATCGGAAATTTTCCGCTGATTACGAATATGCCCGAGTTTTTGCCGAAAGTACAAAATTAGACTGGGAAAATGCAAAAAATGGTTGTAGAATATTTTTTTTACATTTTTCTGAGGAATGGTTGATTTGTCTTAAAAAATTAATAACAATTCAAGGGTTGATCCGAGAAACATACATGCTTGAGACACCCTGTACATATACACATATATGTGTGTATTTGTATATATATACGCGCGGGATTTTCGTGATATTGACGTTGGAAAACGATCCCCGTGGTTTGTCGATTTTCCTTCGAGAAAGGGATTTCAACCTTAACGTTACACGAGACTTGTATCCCATCGTCTGTACTTCGGGTGGTGAAAACGTCCAAGATTGTACGATCCCTCTTGAAAATCCTTTCGAGCGCGAGCCCGACAAAAACTTTCGTACACGTTATGTGTATCGATGAATTCGATACCAACCTAGTAGCGGACGTATCTATACTGATCCCATCTCGAACGTCGAGACCCGAGTAGTCGCGAAACAAAAGCAGATTTAACAAAATATACAAAAAACATCTCGATTTAAAACAAAAAAGATTAAACAATTTTTTATAAAACTCGAAAAAGAAAATATTTCATCCGCTTCGAAAACCAGAAAATAATAATGAGCGAACCGCGAAAAGAATTTGAATAATTCGTGATAACGAATCAAGATTTTCTCCAACGTTTCGAGAAAACAAGAAACTCGATAGAATTTCAATCGTAACGAGATTTTTTATTACCGCGTCTTATGAAATCAAAATCTAAACGATTTCTTCGATTTATCGAGAAACAAAAACGAATTCATTATTGTTTATTTATTATTGTTTCGTAAAATACATTTTTTCGCGCTCGAATGTGCAATTTCCTGAAGCAATATTCCTGAAAGAATTTTCTTTTTTGAATTTTCGCGATATTCGAATCCCTTAAAAAAAAAAAAAAACGTCGCGACTGCAGGTGAAATCGCGATGTATTTTTTTCTTTTATTTTTTTTTTAATTTGCGCAGAACGGTAGCGCTCACTTTTCGAGTCGTAGTTGTTCTTTCGTTCGAAGTGCACTTTGGAATGCATCTGGGAATGCAGGGGGTGATAACGAGTGTTCGAGCACTCGTAGAGATTTTCAAATTGAGGACTGGCCCAACGAGGAGGATTGCACCGCCGAGGAGACAACGACGAGAAAGAGAGAGAAAGAATCATCACCCCCCTCACCCCACTTGCCAACATTCTTTCTCCTTCTCTCTCTCTCGTGCTATCATCGCGTTATCAGTCGCGAACGAAAATTCAGCGGGATAACGAAATGCACATTTTATCAGGCGCGAGTTCGGGGTCGGTCAAAAACTCGGTTTCGCGCGATGAGGTCGACGAACCTTCTCCGCCAGTGCACACAAGACAATGTTTTTTTTAAATTTTCTTTTTTTTTTCTATTCTGTTTTGTTAAGAACAAGAAGTCTTTTTTCTCTCGTATCATTTCTAGTACGACCGTTCCGTGTCACGGTTATCGAAAGAAGCGAAAATAATTGATTCGGAGTTTCGAAAAAAATGCGCGAAAATATTGGAGTGTTTGGGAAAACGGAAAAGTGGGGAACCGTTGAAATGGAACGTGATATCGTTGAGTTTTGTTTCAATATCGATTCTCCGGAATGTTAATTTATCAATGGATCGAACGTTCGGTTAAAAGTTCATTAAAAATGAGGGGATCGTGAGTTTTCAAGTTTGGATCGTGTCGTACGTGTTTAGCTTCGCGTACAGATTATTCTATAATTAAGTAACACTTAGAAACATCAATTTATCATTTTCAATTAGCATGTACTGGACGGAAGTTTCTTTTTCTGTGACTGTTTAATTTTTATGTTTAATTAATACGTTCAGATAAATTTATTGTTACTAATGGATACCCAAAAACTCAATTTATGTATTTCACGTATTTATAATTACATATTTTTGTCTGTTTATAATTACAATTTAATTTGTTTATAATTATCACAAAGTTTTGAAAAATTATTTAGCAAAAACTTATGAAAAGGTTTCAAAAAAATGGTTTAGTAAAAATTGATCAAAAATCTATAAATTCTAGCGATTTTTTAATATTCTTTCAGTAATAACTCAAACGTTCTCAGCGATTATTTTTTTCCTAGCAATTATCTGATCTTCTCATCGAACATTAGATCATTCATTGGATCCGAGCACTCGCGGAGACTGTGAGAGCGCGAGATCTCATCGTCCCAACTTAACTCTGACGTCCGAGGCTAAATCCTCGACGCAGTTTATTTCGAATGATTAGTCATTAGTTTCTAGAATTATGTGGCCACCGGAACGCTGCAATTTCGTATTGTAAGGTCGCCATTCGATACGTCCACCATCAATCTCAAGAAACCCTTTTCCGTTGACCCAGAACTATGAAATTTCCATACAAAATCTCAAAACTATAAATTTGTTATTAAATCTTTAAAAAAAAACTAGGAAAAAATTGCGAGACTGGATCCCTGAACTATTTATAATACGTACCAACAAATTTGTACGAAAAAAAAAAAAAAAAAAAAAAAAAAAAAAAAAAAAAAAACGAATTTGTCGACAGCTCGTCATATCGGGCAAAGCCACGAATGACCGGACCAGTCGGTGTCGGTGGTGTACCCGTGGTTGGTGCTGGTGGCAGTAGAAGGACATACACCGAGGAGGAGCTCCAAGCGGCGCTGAGGGACATACAGAGTGGAAAGCTTGGTACCCGTCGTGCGGCCGTTATCTACGGGATACCGCGGAGCACGCTACGGAACAAGGTGTACAAGCTCACGATGGAGCGCGGACGGGACGCGACCCTCAATAGCACTCATTCACATCCCCTCGAGCCCGGTGCCCAAGCCTCAACCACCACCATGACAACAACAACATCAACAACAACAACAACATCAACAACAATATCAACAACAAGAACAACATCAACAACAACACCATCACCAAATACGATCCAAAACGCCTCCGCAACCACTCCGCCCCCGCAAGTGGATGAGGTAGGTTTTGGGGACAGAAATCGGAGAGTTAAAAGCAACATCCAATCACACGGTGTGATGTAACTTTTAAACAAAGATAAACAAACAAGAGAAAGAGAGAAAGAGCGAGAGATAGAGCGAGATATAGATTAAAGAGATAACAATTTTAAATGTAAATACGAGATTAACGAAACGAGCGAGCTGTAAGATTTAAGATACCCGTGCGCAAAGTTTACGACCCTTTATGAAATAAGGACCTTTGAGGGATCATCCGAGACTTCTTTGAGGTTTCACTGATTAGGAAAGCCTTCGATTAGCTCTTCCCTGTTTTTTGAGGCTTGTTTGGGGTTTCCCTGGTAAGGAAAACCTCCAATAAAGCCATCCTTATTGCTTGGAGATTATTTGAGGCTTTCGTTATCAGGAAATCGTCAAATAAGCCTTCAAAGACTCTTATTGCGGCCCTCGTGAAGCCATTTGAACCCATTTTGATCCTGAAGTAAACGAAATTCTATACGAAAGTTCTAATTTAATTTCCGTACGGAAGGGAATGTGTCTTTTTGCCGCAATGAAAAATATTCTCGACGTTCCTTAAAAGTTCTATTATCAATGTGCGCTCTTGACGACCCCGAGAGTCCAAAGTTTGACAGAGGGTAGAAATACAATCGTAAATTCGTATTCGTTGTTCATCCTAATTTGTACACCCGTTACATTTGATGAAGAGGGTCCGTTTCGTAACTTGCCAAACATCGGGATCAATGAAGATTGCATTGGAGAAAAAGAGAGAGGGAAAGAGAGATAGAGAGAGAGAGAGAGAAACGTAAATTTGTAAAATTTGGTATGTGGTTTTGGCTAGGAAGAACGAAAGAAGCTTCCCCAAAACATACCTCTGGAATGGCAGACCCTTTGAGCCCGCGAAGATTGCAACTTTCAATTTTGCTTCCTGTCCGATTGCGTCGAGATTCTTTCTTTCGCTTTTCCAACTCTCGATTGAAAAAAAAAAAATGATTGTTCTCAACGAGAAGTTGTCAATTTTTCGACCGACAGTCTTGTACAATCCGCGGGGGCTCGGGACGAGTCGCCGTCACTCTCAGTAGTGTCCTGTGTCTTTTTTGCATGGGCTGTTTAACTCTTTTGTCACTATTTGTAGTTTAACGTTTGGCCACTCGACGCCCGCGAGGTTGCGAGACTCGAGGTAAGTCTTTGGAGGGTGATAACTGCGTTACGAAATTACGACACTTCTCATCAGTGAAACGGGTACTCGTGATCGTTTTTTGCAATTTTTTTTTTTTTGGTTTTTCGTTTTACTTTGCGATATCGAGAAACAGTTGATTTATTCCGTTCGCCAAAAACTCGTGAGAGTATATGTTGTTTTTTTTTACACCCCGCCTCCTCCCACACTAATAGCGAGAAATTAAAAAAATTTCTGATTACTTTGACGCTCGAACGAGACCCAATATTTGCCAATTTTGAAACAATGGAGATTCATAATTCTTGCAATCTCGCCTCGCTGCGTTTTCGTTTCTGAGCATATAAAAAATAAGAGAATCGGTTGACGGTAAGTTAATCCTTCGCGATGATTACTTCTCGTAGTGATTCATAGAAGGCTTTAAAAATTCCCGCAGCTGTCAAAATTGACTGGCAATTTTTGACGAAATCCAATATTCATTGGTCGGGTGAAGCGAGAATTTATTCACGAATGACGTCATTTAGTCATTTAATAACTCGTCAGTTTCGCTCACTAATGGAAATTAATTTTTTCCCAAAGTAATCCTTTTCATAATGATCCATAGTAATTCCTGAAAAGATTTCCTCCCTGCGATGTCAAAATATTTCCACAGCTGTCAAATTGACTGGAAATTTCTCACGTAATCCAAATATTTATTGGTCGGGTGAAGCGAGAATTTATTAACGAATGACGTCATTGAGAATTCATTAAACGACTCGCCCGCGAATTTTAATTTTGTTTTTTTTTTCTTTTTTCGTCAATCTTATCACGAGAATTTTCTTACAATTTTAGGCTCTCTCGATGAAAATTCGCTTGGACATTGAACCAAAAGTGCACCGGCAAATCGCTCGTCTAGCTAGCAATTCCCGCATGACGCTTTTCTCACTTCACCATTATCCAATTAAAACGACTCCAATGGACAAAGACTATACATGAAAATAAAAAAAAAAAGAGAGAGTTTAACTCACAAGAGACACACATTCAGCTCAACTGGATCGATTGCTGGAATAACATCGAGCATACGAGAAAACATTGACAAAAAAAAAAGAAACTTGAAGTTCCATTCGACATTCGAAAAAAAAGTAACGTTCTCTTTAGCGTCGAGACCAATTCTTGCCAACAATTTTGTCGAATGAAAAAAAAAAGGCACGTCTTATAATTCCAAAATCGGAGCTCGAATTAATCGAATGGTCGTTAACTCGGCGTCCACTCGCCACGTCTCCTTTCCCTAGACTTTTTTTTCCCCGAATGATCAACTCGCGAAATGGGAGGTACGCGAAAAAAACTAAAGTCCCCACTCGTCGTATCCGCAGGTGGAGGATAAGGATCTTTCGGGTGCAGAGGAGGAAAAAGAAGTGGAAAAAGCACTGCTGAGGCCTCTATTGTCACTTGAGGATCTCGTGAGGTTTTCGGCCCTCGAAGGTAGCGGGAGTGATTCCTTGAGGAGTCTGCTGCAACGTGGTCAAGAGACCGGAACCGAATGGCCGGGTTTCGAGCACGCAAACATCGGACCTTACATCCAAAAGATGCTCGCGGCCGCACGGCCCTTTAAGGGTGAGTCTTGTTTTTCCGAATCTTTTTTTTTCAACTCTTACCATATTGTTCTTTTTTTAAAGTCATTTTTTCATAATTTTTTATCGCTTCGCTATCATTTTTCCAATCGTGTTGTTTGGATTTGTAAATATAATTTCTTATGAAAAAAAGAAATGAACGAATTGTAATTCTTTAAATAATAATAATATCTGTTCAATGATATTTCAATCATTTCGTTATAATTATTTAAATGACATTGCTATCTTTCTTCCAATCATTTTATTTTCATTTTATTAAAATATTGTTATCATTTTCCAATGATTAAATCATGATCTTTTTCTCATGTTGTTATCATTGCTAAATCATTTTTTTAATCATACAACTGCCCCGTATTTTCATGTTTTCTACTAATATTAATCTCTTTTTTCAATAACTAATCACCGATATAAAAATCAGAATAAAAAACGAGATAAAAACACGATGAACTTTGAATTCATAAAGAAAAATCTTGATCGAGATGGTCATAGAAAAAAAAAAAAATAAGGAAAGTTTCCTTTAAAATATAAAATCCCAAAAAAAAGTACATTCCTCACGAGGAATGAGGAGTGTCTCCCCAAACTGTTATAAATAACTGGAGTTACATCGCACCTTCGTACGGAGCGAAAGTTATAGATCTGAGAAACTCCAAGCTCGTAATATTCAAGAATTCGTGATTGCAACGTTCTTTCTTTTATCCTCTGAAACAGCCGTTCTCTAATGTCCCGTTGGGGCAACGTATCATCAATTTTCCTTATAGGAATTCTAATCTTGACCCCTCCCCTCCTTTTGCCAATCGTTGACGGGGTGGGCGCGTCGTCGACTAGCCCAGTTTCCATCACACGTATGGTAAATCGTGATCGAAAGCGATTAATGGATTTGGGTCATTTCCATCCTGCACACGATGTTCATTTGGCGCTTCATTTCGTACATGCGCACGAACACCCCCCTCCCCCCCGTTCCGTGCCAATATTGCGTAGTCAATTCACATTCCCAAATGGTCGATATAGTACGAAATTGAGTTTGGGGGCTCGGGTTTAACGTTGCGAAACTTGCGGTGCACGCCAGCTTCGTTCTAAGACTTCCTTAATCGATAGAGAAGCCATTCCTCGTTGGAGACGGCTCATACCACTTGCTTTCGTTCTTTCCCTGTCTGCCTTTTTATCGCCCTTTCAACGATGTCTCCGAACAAACCAAAAAGAGAAAAAAAATTGAATTCGACCTTGAGAGCTATCAGGAGTTGTCATTGACGTAGTCCAGTCCACCCTCCAGCGCCTTTTCTCCTACCCACCTTAAAAGATCGATCTCCAATAATTAAATACGAAGGCCCAATTAATTTTACTTCCAATTTATCCGGGAAACCAAACGACAGCAAATGCTGAATCGTTTGGTTCGAGTATTTTTTAAATTTTATTAATCATTATTTTTCGAATACTTTTTATTTTTATTGAAAGTGAATTGTATCGTCAAAATTAATTGATTCGTTAATGGAATATGAAATATATAGGATCCTATTTTAATGCTGAAACGAGAAATATGTTTTCATTGAAGCAAAGACAAGTTGACAAGCTTAGATAACTGTATTGAATAATAATAGAATAATATTAATTATTATTATTATTATTTAATACAGTAGGTACGCTTAAATACTCAACTTTCTGTACGGACTTTGCAATTGAACAAGTCCCTTTTATATTTCAATAGGATATATAGTATCTTTCAAGATAAGTTGAATATCAACGTATTAAAAAGTGTGTAAAGTCTCTTCCATACTGTGAACATTACCTAATCATCGACAACGATGTAGATGTCACTTAAAATTGGAAAACTACAAACCAGTCATCCAAAAATTAGGATCTAATAATGGACGGTCGTAATTCCGCAGGTTTGGAAACGCCGGATTACCGGATACCGGAAGTGATGAGACGGCTGATGAGCGAGGACAAGAGGCTGAGCAAGGACGTGAACGGTGATCATCTGCAGCAGCAACAGCAGCAGCACTTGCACCATTTGCAGCATCATTCTCACCATCACCAGCAAGCCCAACAGCAGCAACAGCAGCAGCAGCAGCATCATCATCATCAGTCTCCGCATCATCAGGGTGTCCAACAGCAATTGGGCCAGCACCAGTCGCAGCAATCGGTACAGCAGCACAGAGGGGCGTTAACGAACGACGATTTCAATCCGAGTATCGAGGAGGAAGCGAGCGATAGTGGCCAGGGTAGAGCGATACTGAAGATTCCGTCCTACAAACCGGCCAGCAGTACACCGGGCTCGAGTAAGAACAACGGAGAACCAAATTCGGCGGCGTTCGCTCAGAGCTTCGCCGCGGCTGCGACGGCTTCGAGCGCGGCCGGAAGTCCCGGCCTATTGGAACGCGCGAGTCCGGCCTTCTCCGGGACGAGCAGCCCAACGAATTCTCTGGTCGGGAAGGGAGTCGGGGTCAACTTTCGGGACGTTATCGCAAAGAGCATCAGCGTTAAGTTTCAGGAAGGCCAAAGTGCCCTCGGAGGACAAGCCTCGATGGTTCACAGTCCTACCGCGATGATGACCGAGAGCAATCCCTTCAAAAGGGGAAGGTACACACCGCCCCAAACCTCACAGTCACAACAGCCGAAACCACAGTCCCAACAGGACAAAACGAAACCCAGCGCCGGCGGCAAAGGCACCAGACCCAAAAGAGGAAAATATCGAAACTACGACAGGGACAGCCTCGTCGAAGCTGTCAGAGCTGTTCAACGAGGCGAAATGAGCGTTCACAGGGCTGGCAGCTTTTACGGCGTTCCCCATTCCACCCTCGAGTACAAGGTCAAGGAGAGACATCTCATGAGACCGAGAAAGAGGTGCGTCAGCTGTAAAGTTCTATCCGCTGCAGCTTCTCTTTGTACTACTTTGAAATTTTGAACTAAGAATGATTTAATCGATCCGCGAATAGAATGCCCAATATGTATTGGAACTACGATGTTAGGAGGTGTTGGAACAAATATTTCATATAGGTATTGGCTTGTATTAACTAAGATTGGACCAAACTTTCATCAATCATTGCGTACCAATCGTAACAATTTGAACTTCCGTCTTGAAAGTTCACACAAAGGATCGATCAAAGCTGGTTGCGTCAAGCGTAAATGATAATTTGTCGTGTACCGAATAAACAATCGATTTTTTCGATACCCAGGGACCAGAAGCAACCGGACGACAAATCGAAGGATTCGTCAGGATCGGCGAGTTCGATGCGTCCGAGTTTGGGGGAGAAGAAGCCTCAGCTGAAGCCTCAAAAGCCGTTCGCTGCGACACCGGGTGGTATGCCAGGTGGTCCTAACGGATTGAAGATGCCACCGTTTTTGGAAGGTATGGCGCCGCTTCCGTTCGCGCATCCGTTCAACTTTTGGGGACCAACGCCGTTCATGCCGTCGCCGTTCATGGCGGGTGGTCCGAACGTCCCAACGATATTACCCGAGCAGTATTTCGCAACTCAGAGAATGCGAGGGCTACAGGAGCAGCAGAGGAGCGCGATAGTCCAACAGCAAGCTCGGGGGGAGGGTAGTATCGGGGGAGAGCCCGGAACTTCGAATTCCCGAGGATCCTCGATGGTAAAGTCGACGAGGGAAATAGCCGAGAGCCTTTACGACGGTACGGGTGCGAACGGGAGTTTCCTCGACAATCTGATAAGATCCAGCTTGGAGACAGGGATACCGAGGGATCAGCGAGCAATGGCGGAAGCCCGAAACACCCAACAGCAACATCAACAGCAACAGCAGCAGCAGCAGCAGCAGCAGCAACAAAGTAGAGAAACGTCGCAGCCTCAGCAACCGCGGGATCATTTGCCCGAAGCGATGAGCAGCAAAGCGCTGATAGACCAGCTTTGCCGAAACTCCCGACGCACCCCATTGCCGAGGATGACCCACGACAGCAGCGAAGACGAGAGTTATAGGGGACCACCGACGAGAACGTTGCCCGATCGGCCCGAGAGGGTCCCGACAGTTGATCTCAGCCAGTCACCCACCGAGAGATCCAGAATGGACGATCAGTGCAACGATCGTTTGAACTCGCCACCAACCCCCGTGTCCGTATCCAGGACTGGCAGCAGGGACGAGGACAACACCAGAGAATCCCTCAGGCTCTTGGATCGCACCAGCAGAGAACGAGAGATTCACAACGGTGGACAACAACAACAACAACAACAGCAGCAACAACAGCAGCAAGACGAACGGGAACACAGAAAGACGCATGGGAGTATACAGTCCCAGCAGATCAATCATTATCCCGAAATGCATAGTCTCTACGCCGTGTCAAATGACAAAAAAAGTGCCTGTGATAGTAAGCTTATAGTTGATCATTCGAGCCAGCAGAAGACTCAGCAACAGCACAAAGATCTTGGTAACGTTGGAGGTCTCGTCGTTCAACTCCAGAGAGGCTACAACACCGGCTCCTCATCGAGCCGACAACCAACGACGACCACCACCATCACCACCACCACCACCACCACTACCACCACGACCAACGCTCCACCGGATAACGAACTACAGAACATACCCCAGAATAGTTCGAGCGGACAAACGAATACTGGGGTTCAGGACCAACGGGGAAACGACGTTCTCGCCATGGAAGAATTCGTAGACCAGTAAGATCGAACGCGATTGTCGAAAATTATAAAACGATCAGGGAACGGTATCGGGGAGACTGGAGAACTCATAATTCTTGATTGTTTCGAGAATATTTGAGACAGTCTCGGCACGTCGATACTTGAGGAGATTAATATCGAGCTGCGACTCACGAACTATCAGTCATCACTTCCAGTCATAAACGCCATATTCGTCGAATGCTTTTTTTTAATAGCTCGATGAAACTTCAACGGAAACGTTGAATAACCTCTTTTCAGGACTTCGTCTTTATCGGGGAACACTCTTTTGTTGGATCCTCGAAAACTACGAGATCAAATCTTTACCTCCGATTTGAGGTCCACTTTGACTTTGGGGATATCCGGACACTGGCGATCACGAGGATTTTACTGGGGAATAGCGAGCTTTCGTTGCACACATTGATCGAGTTTTCAAATAAACATTTCGTACAACTGAAATATTTCTTGTTTTAATGGATTTAACGAAATCTGGCGAGCTTAATGAGGAAAAAAGGCAACGCTCCTTGAAATAATTAACGATGTCGATTCTTTGTTAACCTGTATCGAAGAAAGTGAAAAAAAAAAAACACTTGGAGAAACTCGGATCATTGTTCCAAATTGTTGTTAAAACGGGGAAATTTCTGTTTCTACAAAAATCAACATCGATATCTCTCGAGGGGCTTTCAAAGTTTTTTTTTTTTTTCCTATTTCCGATTTCGAATCCTCGGGAAAATCCTTTTTCGTCGGATGACGCGATTGGGAGAAGTTCGGGGATGAGATCTGTCGAGGGATTGTGATTTTTTCTCGGAGTTGGAGGAAAAGAGACGAGCCGTTTACCAAACTCGTGAAAAACTCGTGATAAATAATCTCCCCGTTGCGCGCCTTCGGAGGCGAAAATTATCTTCGTGTCTCCCAGCCCTTTCGCGTTCAACGTTTGGTCCGATTGATCGAGTTTTTTTTTCGTCCCCGACGATCCAGGCTCGTTGGACTAAAAATTAAAATCGATCGGAGCTCGATGAAGCCTCGTGAAAAAAAAAAAAAAGAAAAAAACGAATCGAGATGGAACTCGATTATCGTTTTGCCGGATTCGTCGGTCGAATATCGGCGATCGGTTCTTCGGCTACTTCGAAGAAAACGTTCTTTTCGTTTCTCATAATTTCTCGTTCGGTCAGCCATTTTTTAAATTTGTCATCCGCGACTTATCAATCTTCGCTCCACAATATCTCGAGAAAACAATGATTTTCTTGACCGGAAGTCACGTTTGCGAAGATCGAAAAGTGGTTCCCTCGTAAAACCGTTAACCGATCGAGATACGAAACGAAGCGTGGAGGTAAACGTTGACTTCGTTGTAGCGAAGAATTTCTCGTCTAAGACTCGCGGACCCCCATCGAAAATCCTCCGTTTCCGGCCGTCGAAACTTCCGGTTTCGCGTGACCCGAATAATTCGCCAGAAACCCCGTGATCCCCCGGTAGAAAAAGCTCTGATAAATCCAGGCCAAGCGAGATTGAGAACGACCAACAAAATGAACGAAGATACGAAACGAAAAATTATTTTAAAAAACTGCGCTTCTCGTTTGTTTTTATTTATGAAATTTTTCATTTTCCAAAAACTAACGGAAAATTTCGAAAAAATAAAAAATAACGAAAAGCGCGTTTCAATCATCCACCATGAATAATGCGATCCCGACAGTAACGAGCGTCGTGCCTCGGCAAAACGCGAAGCGACTGAGCCCCCGAAAAATTTGCGAAACTTCTCGTTTCATTTTTCAGCAAAAACAAAAATTGTAAAAATAATTAAACGAACAGAAATAAACAAGATTCTTCGGGGACTCGTATTTCTTCCGCGTTGAAACCGACACGCCGACAAAAACTCTTTCGACTATTTAACGATTGAGATAAAAGTGTTGAAAAAGAAAAAAACGGAGACAAAGAAAAAGACGACGAAAATATAAAAAAAGGAGACGTGATACTCACATACGCGAAACACAAGAAAATATTGACGTTTATCGAAAACAAAAACTAGAGAAAGAAAAAAAAAGTAAAGAAATTACACGTACACGAAACACACACGAGCGAGACTAGGAACACGATAATTACACGTTGATAACGATATATACTATATATTAATATATAATATATTTATTATACGCGACAGTATGTAATATAATTATATCACGTACGTAATATTATTGTATTACAAATATATATAATCTTATAATATATACGATACAATTATATTAATATATTACATTATATTATTAATATAATAAAATAATATAATATAATATAAATAAAATATATTGTATACATTATAATAATAATAATTATTATTATATATATATACAATACAATATTATTATACTACATATAATTATATTACATACGATATCAATATATAATAAATATATATATATATATATAATATAACGATATATTAATAAATATTATATATCAATATACACGGAGGTACCTATACGGGGAGAGAAAAACAAAGGAACACACGAATGATCGATTAGGTATCGTGATAAACAATAATACACACAAACACACCCACACACACACACTGCGAACACACACACTAAACAATTGTTGTGAAAGTTAACAATACAGAACCAATGGACACTTGAGAAAGAGAACGGTTATTTATACTATGAAGACACAAAAAAAAATGCGCGCGCACCAACAACCCACCCGCACACACTTACTCATTGACACACTGAAATAAAATGATAAAATAACAAAAAATCGCGAGATATATATATATATGTATAAATAAATAAATATATATATATATAAATATATATATCTCCGAACGGTGACATCAAAGAAAAGCCGGAAGTGAGGTAGAGATAAAAAAAAAAGGAGGAGAGATGAGGACGGAGGAAGAGAAGAAGAGAGAGGGATGGTCTCACCGAAAAAAAACTAATTAAACAAAAACAAACAAAAACAAAATCTACAAAGGGCAGGCGATAAAATGAAAACAAAAAAACATTGAAACACAACGTATTTTTTTCCTCTATCAGTGTAAAACTAAAACCTAAAATATAACTTACCTACTATTAACATTACTTAACTGTTAAGAAGGCGACATAATTATATAAGAATAATATATTATATATATAAATATATATATATATTATATATATATACATATATTTTTGGTCATTACGAAGTATGCGACGAGTTATTACAAACAAAGATAAACAAACAAAAAAAAGAAGAAGAAGAAGATAGAAGGAAAACAAAAAGGAAAGAGCCAAGACTTTTGTTGGCGATGCGAGTGAGCAGCGAGAAGATAGAAGGAGGAACGCGAGAAACAGAAACGAAGAATTTAAGGGGGAATTTTCGAGGGGAGACCGCGTTGTTTTTTTTTTCTTTTCTTTTTTATCGTTTTTTTTTTTTGTTTTTTTTTTTTCCCAGAGCGACAATATTATCAAAAATTACGTTTCGGCCAAACGTACGCGTGCTTGGGAATCGTCGATTAGGGAAACGAAAAATTTCCATCTTCGATCCTGCCGCTTTTGCCGTACGACTCTTTTTTTTTGTTGTTTTGTTTTTTGTTTTTTTTTTTTCCTCCAAACCGGGCATTTCGTATGATTGGTCAGTTTCTGCGGATCCGAGAATCCGCGATTTCGCGATGCGAACTTTTGGACAAATTTCGAGAAACTAAATTTCGAGGGAAAAGGGTGGGGGGAGCGGGTCTTCGGGTTAATTCACACGATAGATTCACAAGGTGAGGTGAAAATAAAAATGGATACGAGAGAGGTAAAACAGAGGGGGAAAAAACAATTTCTTAAGCGTCGACTTTTTGATACGAGTTAACAATTTTCTATCAGTCGAACGGTAGCGTAGCGTTTTTCGATGGACCGTAGAATCCTCCATTGCCGAGACAAGAGATGACGCGTTTGGAAAACGAGGGTCGCGAATAGTGATGCGAAAACGAAAACTAAATCAAAGTCAGGTCGAAGGTTCGTCGAAATTCGAAACGAACGTTAGAAAATAAACGAAATTTTTCGAAAAAAAAACGTCAGTTGGGAAAGTTAAGAAATAAAAATCGTAGAAGTTGGCGGGAATTGATTCTTTTCTATTTTTTCAACATTAAAAAAAAAATTTTTTTATATTTCGTGAAAGCTTGAAAAGAAAATATATATTTAGTTATTGCAACGGATAAAAAATAAAGAGGGAGGAAGAAAAGTCATTGTTTGGGTTGGATGTATATGTGTTTAAATGTTTGCAGTACAAAAAAAATTGTTTCGTTATTACAATTACTCTTTATTATTATCAGGAAAAAAATCAATTTCGCGCCAAGTTTTTCTTCTTTCCCAATGACAAATTCCAACGGATTTCGAAAATAATTGTTCACAGTGGATCGATCGCTACCTTCGAATGGGGTTCGAGTTCCCATCGTTTAAAACTTGATAAAAGTTTTTTTTTTTTTATAAATTTTCGTCAGTTTATTATTATCAAAAATGATTATTATTATCGTTATTTTATTATTATCGAAAATTGTACACCGTTCATTCGTGAAAAAAGCCTGAATTTAAAAAAATGATTAGCATGATTTTCGTTGATCGAAATCGGAGAACAAAATTTATTTAATAAAATAAAATAAAATAAAAACTGTTCGTTGAGTTGCAACGATGGAATCTTCATCGTCATTCGAGGGAGAAAAGAAAAAGGACAAGTTGGAAAATTAATCGTACGTCGCGAACCAAGAAAGGCGAAAGAAACGGCGGAGGCAAAAAAAAAGATAACGAAGTACCTACACGCTAGATAGTCGGAAGTGAAAATTAAAAGGACGAAAAAAAGAAAAACCCTTAACCGGCCCTCCAACGGTCCCGTTCCTCGTTCATTACTCGTCCCCTCCACGAAATTTTCATCATCTTGCACTCGCGTTCGAAATAATCGAATTAAATCATCAACGTATACACACGAGTTAACGACCACACGCAAACACAAATACACACACGTACGAAGATATATTACGATAGGAAATAAAACGAACGACGCACTTTAACGACGACGACAAAAAAAAAAAGGGCGACTCGAAAAGTGAGCAAAAACAAAGACGAATTGAATAAAAACAAAAAAAGAAAAATTCAAAAACGTGACGTAAGGAAAAACAAAAAAACAAAAAGAAAAAAAAACGAAACGCCATCGTCGATAATCCGTTGGACCAAAATTCGTGCGCTGGACATTCGTGACGTAAATTTTTTCGAAAAAAAAAAAAATCTTCGGGAACGTCGGAAAAAAATTTGAAAAAAAAAAGAACAGAAGAAAAAAGAAACACCCGAGACGCAACGGGTACACGAATTCGAAGAGTGCGTTGTAACCGAACGAGATTGACAAATGGGGATCTGGCAAAAACGTTTTTTTTTTTTTTTACGAGATGTATAAAAAATTAAAAAAAAAAAAAGAAAAGAAGATAAAGTTAACGGAGAGACGCAACGGTGTTGGCGGATTTCGGAAAATATGCGAGGGGAGTAACTTAACGATGTGAGGGAAAGGGGGGAGGGGGGAGGAAATAACGCGGAGCCCGCCGCACCCATCATGAATTCTTATACGACTGAAAATTCTAGGCTGTACATAAAAACTTAAGGCATGTATATGTTCGGTGTTGAAAAAAAAAAAGAAAAAAAAATTTTAAAATAAATTCTCCTTCATTAACGGAAGAAAAAAATTCTATAATACGAAAAACTACAGTCGCGTAATTAACCAAGGCTAAAAAATGCAAAAAAAAAAAAAAATTCTATCTCGGTGTTTTGGAACTAAACTAAAATTTACGATATTTAAATGGGAAGCGGAGGCGCGAGGATGAGAGGTTGGGGGGAGGGTGGGAGGGGGGTAAACACATTACGACACAAGTTATTATCGAGCATTTAAGGTCTCTTCGTAGGGTTAAATCGCAGAAAAAAAAAAAACAATTTTTAAACCACGGTAAAGGATGCACTAATCGTGATTGTGTGTAATCGTAATTTAATCGGAACGGAAAAGCGAACGAGCAACAAACGATACATAAAAATTATTAGCGTTAATTGAAATTCGAAAAAGGAAAAGAGAAAACGAAAACAAAAAAAAAAAATTAAAAGAAACGAAACACCATCGCGAGACACACGTTAAAAATTAATTCGTCACTGAAAACACTTTCCTCGAATTAAAAAAAATTATAAAAACAAACAAATCGATCTCGATTGAACGCTTTATCGAGGCCGTAAAAAAACACAAAAAATTAATATATATATATGTATATTAATCGTGGGAGGAAAAAAATTAAACGAAATTTTTACTAAATTACATTTTCGGGGTTTTTCCGTTGAAGGGGGTTGGAAAAAAAATCGCGCGTTAAAGTACTCGTCGATTGATCCGACGCGAATTTCGTATAAAACGTCACCTCCCCTCCTGCCCCTTTCCTTCGCTATCCCGGAAGTGAAAGCTTGGAATATCCGTTCCCTGACGAATTATTTAGGAAAAAAAAACACGACGAGCCCTGACGTGACCCTCACTCCTCAATAACACATCGGATAGATCGATATACAAATTTATGAAGAAAAAAAAAACACACACACACACACACAGATAGCCCAAGCCCGACTTAAAATTGGGGTAAAAAAAGAAAAGAGGAAACAAGACGAAACAACACAAATTCATCGTTAGATGTCAAATCTATGTTATCGTACGAACGAAATATTGCTAATTATGATTGTCGTTGTTCATTACGTAATTGAGATTCACTGCGACGTGAACAGTCTTTGGATTAGGCAGATTATCAAACGAGACGTCGGATTTTTGGATGGTCGACGTGTCTTCGGGAACAATCGCGTCTTGGTGGAACGAAAATTAAAAAAAAAAAAGAGAAATAAAGAACGAGGAACGAAAAAAAAAAAAAATTGGAGTGGGGGGTTAGGAGGAGAAAAAAATCAATTTGGAACAATGAATGGTACACCCGAAGTAACGATTCGATCGTCCCGCAGCTCCTTCGAATCGAAACTGTCGCTCGAAAAAAAAATTAAAAAAAAATATATATACATTTTCGTCGCAAAGTCCATCAATGAATCCAACAATTAGAGCGTTTCGATTGCGTTTCGTCCAGTTAAAAAGACATACAATTCTACCATTCGAGATATTTTTCGTAACGGCTTTTATCGGATCGATAAAAAAAAATTGAATGAATGTAAAAACGACGATAATAAATCCAAAATTGTAATCGAGTATCGTATTTCGAAAATTCGAGGAAAGTGTTCGCTCGCTGAAAGTCGTTGGAATCGTATGCTCGTCGACTCGCGCGACGCTTGTAAATTAGCTTATCAAAGAGATATTAACGAAGGAATCCAAGATTGACCAAAAAGAAAAAAAAAAGAAAAAAAAAATACGAAGAAGGAAAAAAAAAAGACGATGGTAAAAGAAATTTTTGAGATCCAATCGATAATTCGAGGTGCTACTAATCGTGGGAACAATACGTATTTCCTGGGATTAAAAAAAAAGGCAAAAAAACGTTATCATTGAAGCGCGATATGCGTTAAGAGGATTTTCGACGAGACGAGTTTTGTTCGAAGAACAAATTGAACCGAGTTCTCGATATCCTGTTGTTGAGATAAAGAAAAGAAAAGAAGAATTAAAAAACAAAATATGACGTTCCAAATGGATGTTTCATTGGGTTTTGTTTTCAATGATTTTTCAATGAATATTTTTTCAATGGATTCGTTAGTGGTCGAGCGTGATCTCTCCCCGAGTCGCGAACGACACGCCAACTATCCGGCGCAGACGAATAAGTTTACGAGAGGTAGAAAAAGAAAGAGAGAGAAAGAGAGAGTGACAGAGAAAGGGGGGGGGCAAATTTTTAAGATTAAATGAAAATATATTATATTAAAATATCTGTGATGTAAAGAAAAAAAAAAATAACAAAATTTTGATGTATATTTTTCACAAACATATTGTAACCAGCTAGTTTATATGTAATAAGGTTACCGATAACTATAACGTATAATTAACGTACGAAGAAGGAAGGAAACAAAGAAAGAAAAAGAGAAGGCAAGAAGAAGCAAAAAGAAGAAGAAAAAAAAATACGAGAAGAAACGATAAGTGCGACGCGAGACGAAACAATTGAAAAAAAAAAAAATCGAGAGAAAAAATTTAAAAAGAAAAAGAAAAAAAAAACGATTGCAAGGTCCACACAAACGCGGTGGTCGAACGGGACCAAGATGGCGGCAAGTTAACCGGAATATCGGCACCGAAGATTCCCGTCTTTACTGTATTATAAATGCAAAATCAAAAAACAAACAAACATACAAAAAGAAAAAAATCCAAAAAACGAGAAAAAAAGAAATCCACAAGAAACAAAAAATATCGTATACGAGAGTTTCTCTTAAAATTCCATTTCGAATAAATATGCTTACCGATAGAGGGTGACGTTAACCTAACGGAAATAAAAATAATTTTAAAAAATTTAAAAAATCTCACATTCTCATCTCGAATGTATCGATGTATAGAAAAAAAGACAAAAAAAAACCAAGATATTCGAGTAATCAAAGAAAACGGATTTTTCGGCGGTTCGAGGGAGCGGTAAACAAAGGAAACAAAAGAGAGAAAATAAAAAAAAAGAGAAGAAAACAAAAAACGGGGAGTTTTCGTCCGATTGGCTCTGAAACGGCTCAATGTCAGCTACCTCAGAATAACGTCACGTTTGGCACGTTTTTTAGCGTGACGTCCGTTTCTCCGATCCAACGGATGCTCCAAAGTCGTCATTTCCTCGTCGAGAAAAAATTTCGCGAGTGATTTGTCGATTTTTTTCAAATTTATCGATCTCAATCGAATTTTCCGAATTTTGAATTATCCCAGTGCGTTTCTTTCTCGTCCATCGTCAAAAAGGTCGTGTCTCACGAACATT
>JAPYZI010003678.1:0-16768 GCA_030523105.1 Ophioninae sp. A BG-2022a | reverse complement strand
AGTTATCGATAATTTAGTGAAAAAACGTATTTTGCCCAAAAATCGAAAAAAATTTTTGATTTTTAATATTTTTTTTATAGGTCCTTTACGATGTAATTTTGTCCCCTAAACACAAATCTGCAATTAATTTCCCCCAAAACCCAAAATTCCCATGAAAAAATCATAAAAAACTTCTAAAAAGGTGCTTTCGACGGTGTTTTCGACGAATTTACGATTATATTCGAAATATTAATAATAATTCAGGGGTTGATCCGAGAACCATACATGATTATATCAATCGAAATTTCACTCAAGAATTCATATTTGCTGTAAGGAGGTTCAAAAATGAGAATTATGTTAAAATATTTTCTTTCTCCTTGACCATCGGCTGATTAATGGAATAATAGTCAGTAAATGGAATTTTGGTTTTGGAAAAAAAGTGGTGACCGTTCTTAAAAAAAAGAAAATAATCCAAGCGCGGCGGCAGTCACGCCAGACCTCATCACGTGTTTGTTTACCTACCGGACTATACTGACGCGTCTGCGCCGAACTGGAACTGTCGAAACATTTCAAATTTAGGGTTAGCGCTCTACAAGGACATTATTACATTGCTTGGGAGTTGAAAGCGACGCAGTTAATTTTTCCGGCCTAAATTATAAATTACCTGATTTTGGGAACAAAGTGTCACGCTCGAGTAGCGATTTTTAAAATTATTTGACGCATCAGTTTGCGTAAGCTTGCGGCCGAAAAATAACATCAATTATAATGAAACGTTTTTATAATGAATTCCAGAATTGTTAAATAAATTTATTCAATTTACTTCGCGAACTAAAATTAAAAACAATTGGGGTTATTTGTTTCAACTAATCATTTTTGTGCTATTAAACATTGAAATGATTATTTTTTTTGCTATGTGTATTTTAATGACGAGATCTTCACGTTGTAAGAGGATTGTGTACCAAATTGCGTAAAAAGATGTTGATACATTCAAAACACGTGCTTAAAACGAAGCTCGGAGGTCGTAACCGGTTTTCACCGTAGATATGTAAATATATCGCTTACAAAGATTATTGGCTACAACGTCGAAATTGCCTCTTGAATGTCGTTATAAGCGGTTTTGATTGTCATTAAAGCAGTTATAAATAATTTCGTGAGGGGAAAAAATCTTAAAATAAATGACATCGACTACGAATTGATTGAGCTATTGTTGTCATGTTTCAATCATTCCAAAAAGAGTTTGATTTTTCCATTTTTCGAGGTTAAATGGCGTCATAATTGTTAATAAATAATGAAAAAAATGTTAAGAAAATCGTCGGTTAAAACTGAACTACTAGTAAACTGAATAAGGGAAGCAAATATCACGTGTATCCGTTAAGAACGTGTAGATGATATACCACGTGACATTTCTCTGCGAGATAGTCGAAATTTTTAAACCGCTATTTCTCACGGATGAAACATTTATTACCGTAAAATAACAGCATCGACCTCTGCGTCTATGAATTCTACAGAGACCAATGCTCGATGTTTCATTGAAAACTTGACTGCTAATGAAATAAAGGATTTCGAAAATTGTTGAGGTTATGTATATCTTCTACATATTCTTACTTGGACGTTGTGATACTGTGCGCACCGATTTGAAAAATATATTTTCGCCAACAACTGCATTAAAAAAAGTAATAATCAAAATTTTTATAATGAAAAGTTTGACCAGCTGTTCCATGACGATCACAAGTTTATCTTGGATTTGCCCTCTCGTGCCATATCTTGATCCGTTTAGAGTTCAAACGACAAACAAAATTTCAATATTACACAATCTTATCGGCTCAAAAGTTTCCTAAAAGTGAACCTCATTTTTCCCGCTTTTAAATTCGTGTACGACTTTCAGGTGAGGATTTTCCACGGCGAGGGACTTTTTGGAGATAGCTGGTGGGTGCCCGGAGAACGCAAAGAGGTTCAACGAGTACTCGTTTCTGATCTGTGTGGCTGCGCTTCGGAGCTGCGATCATAAGGGTTCCCGGTACGATCACGAAACCCTAAAAATAGAGGAAAACTGTCTTCACCAAGAATATTCGCAGCGTGCGAACACTCGGCGTGACATTGAAATTTAATGGTCTTCAAACAGGAGTTGGAGCCTCGTCGTTCTAGCTCTGACCATTAAATCTTCCGAATCATTTAATTCGTCATAAGATACACGTGCGTAAACACATTTACACGGAGTCATACACATACACATGATGATACACGTTCCGCGAGTATAAAACGGAATTCGGTGGCATAATCGGGGGTGACGTAGGAAAGGGAAGCGAATTTATGGGACAGGCGCGATAGCGACAAAGACAGACATCCACACTCTCGTATGTAACATATATATATATATTTTTATATACGTCATAACACACGCGCGATTTATAAAATTTCCGCGGAGGGCCGAGAGGGCTTATTCTCAAGAGCGTGCAACAGAAGCGGCTGAACAATTGCGCCTAACTCTGACAAACGATTCGACCGTGGCCCAACTTGACAGCAATAAAGATTCGTCTCGTGTATAACGGAGAGAGAGAGAGAGAAAGAGAGAGAGAGACACCGAGTCCCGCCGCCGATTCCAGCGGTTATCATTATCGTCCTTCCCAAGACTATTGCGTCTCGGGAAGAAGCGACGGGCGAGATATGAGGAAGGGAGCAAGAACTATGGAAGCAGTATGAAAAAGGGCTTGTTTTCAGGAGTTCGAAGAAGGGAGATAAGAAAGAAAAAAATGACGAGGCAAGGACTAAGGGCGGTCGTCGCCGAGGAATTGAGCCGAGAAAGTGTCCCCCTGAGGAGAGCTTGGATCGGCAAGTTGCGGGACCCGCAAAGGATTTCCTGGGCTATCGGAAGAATCGCCAAGTTATTGCCGGGCGTGTCTCATCTTAAGAGATGTTCGTCGAGGTGTTTGGTGCTCGGATTTGCACCGGAAGCTACGGAAGACGAAGCCGAGTCGCGTCGCGAAATTATTGATCTTCTGGTCAAAGTTGACTTCGGTCTCGATCTTTTCGAGGACAACGATATTCGACTCGTCAACGTTCCAGCCGTAGCTCCGAGAACGAAAGTCCAAGCGAAGTTCGCTTCGCAAATATGGCCCGTCAACTTCCATCCGGATCCGCACATCGAACGTATCCTAGACGGAAGTTGCTTCGACGCGAAACAACTCGAAACGATCGATCGATGCATGGAGCTCTGCGTCGAGGTGACGCTACGAGGAAATCCGCGTGGCAATCTCGACTGCCACGGAAGCGCTGTCGTTTACGATCCATCGAGCGACCTGGTACTCGCTCTTGCCGCTTCTAGGCTCGATCTTCATCCACTCTGGCACGCTTCAATGATCGCTGTCGATCTAGTTGCCAGACTCGGTTCCGGAGGAGCTTACCGATTCGCTGATCAGGATCAACCGGATCACGAGACGATCAAGTGTTCCCGCATCGACGATCGAGGACAATCGTTTCCATTGGCTTTTCCAAATGATCTCATCGAGCTTGCTCGACGCAACGAATATCGGGATAAACGTCCAGTCTACACTTATCTCTGCACCGATTACTGGATTTTCCTGTTGAGAGAACCTTGCCCGTTGTGCGCAATGGCGCTTCTCCATTCACGTGTTACCAACATTTTCTACGGTATCCCCAACGAGGCGAGTGGCGTCCTCGGGACCAGGACTCTACTCCACGATCTTCCGGGACTCAATCATCGCTACGGAGTCTGGAAAGGCGCTCGGGAGAATGAGTGTCGCGCGGCGTTTGAACGGTTACAGAATAATCGGAACAAAGAATAAAATCTCGTTTTTAAATCAACATTTTTTTGATAGCGAGATTCGGATCGAAACGTCATCAGGAAGAAAAGACATTTTTGAAAATCGTCTCCGTGGATTTTTATCGTACACGTGAAAACAAGGGTTTTCGAGATTATTGAAAGTGCGCAAAAACGAGAAAAAAAACAACTGGAACACGCTTTCAATCGATGTAACGGAAATCGGTAAAACGGCGATTTTGTAAAGAATTTTTTTGTATGTTTTTATTTTTCGATACCGTTTTGGATTGTTCGATATCGGTGAATTTTTCGATTTCGAGATGCGGTCGAATTTACGGAGAAGAAAACCATGGCTGTTCACTGATATTTGACTTTTATTACAATTCATCGTCGCCAGAGCGGTCAGAAAATATACGCGCGAAACAATGTACGTCGGGATTGAACATAAAGTCTTTTGAAAGGATTTGGCTTCAAAATGTTGGGTGTTCGGAGAGTCCTTTTATACCGTGACTTTCATTGAATTGAAGATGCGATTTAAAGTTTTTCCATCGTCACGAGCAGCCAGCAACCTAAGAAAGGATACAAAAAAAAAAGTGTCACCAAAAAACTGTTTTTTTTTTCGTAATTTTGATTAGCTCGAGATTTCTTATCTGTTCTTAAACTTCTTAAGAAAGTGAACATCGAAACGCTCATTTTCACTCGTCGCATCTCCGTTCGAGAAAGCGCGGGGCCCTTTGTCCCCTGATCGATGAAAAGTTGACCTTTGGCTCGGTGTAAGCTAATTTAGTCTCTCGTTCAATAAGCATTAGTACTCGGTAATTGGTAATTACAATTGTTAATCGCAACAATGTCAATACTTGTGCAAACTACGTAACGTTTTTATTTTTTTTTTCATTGTTGTTATTTTTGTTTGTTTTCGCAGTCGGATACCCAGGGAACGTATTACGCAAATAACGAGTCTTGGGAAGAAAAAGGAGTCGGGAGGGGATATTTGGTCGGTAGGAACGTAATACGAGTGAGGAGCTGATCTTCGACTCGGCGAGTACACTTGGACGCACACGAGACGTAATAACACACGGTTCGCTTGGCCTCACGAGGATCATCGAGATTCGTTTCAATTGAAGCTCGGGACTCGGGCTCCGAGTTTTCATTGGTTAGCCTCTTAATCCCACTGACTTCTGAGAAGAAAGAGCGCGGGTTTTCCGGGTCGGGCATACATCTCGTGTGAGAGAGGGCTCCAAGAGGTCCATCCACGAAGCAAGAGAGATAAAGAGAGAGAGAGAGAGGGGTGGAGAGGGCGTGAGACAAAGAGAAGTCGAGGGAAAGAGAGAGAGAGGGATCAACTAACGATTCATTTTATTTCGCCCACCGAGAGTTCCATTCGTTCGACGAGCCTCGAAGAGCGATCATCTTGAGTGATCATCATCATCATCTTGGACGATCCATTTTCGACTAGTCGTAACATCGGCTCTCCGGAGGTTTCAACTTGATAAAGTGTCGCCGCTCGATATCGGGAGGTCTCGTCTCCTCGCGAATGGCACAATTTTACTGGCTCCTCCTCTTCGAGAGAACTTAACGGTCTCGGTGTGCGGAGTGAATGAGAAACGAGAAACCCTCGTAGTGCTTTCGGAAGGACGTCTGCATCGTACTCACGCGAATATTCCGAAGTGAAGCAAATACCGCGAATGAGAAATCGAGTGTCATGGAGCGAAGAATTTTAAAGATGTGGTGACTCTCCGAAGGCCAATTGCGCCATCCCTTTTTTTCTACGAGACACTAGAAAGTGTAAAAGCTTTTAATTGATTTTGTCGCTTAGGACAAAGTCAACCTCATTACCGGGGACTTGTAGAGAGAAAGAGAGAGAGAAAGGGAGAGAGGGAGAAAGAGAGCCGGAGTGTCCAGGAGAAAAAAGCAATCAGCAAAACAGACAGCCAAAATGCTTTTCAGCCGTGGCATTGGAACGGTGTACGTTGCGGACGCGTTCGTTGTATTTCTGCGTTTCATGGCACTGAGGTCTCGTGGCTGTACGTTATTGGAGACTCATCGACAGCGCGAGACTACGGGCATCAAGAAATTGTACAACAGTTTCTTCGTAATGTTCTAAAACTTTGGCGGGCTTCTTCGTCGGATACCAAATAATCGGATATACGTATATAATTAATAAGGGCATCCGGGGTCACTAACTCATCTCTTCCGCACCGTATCTACCCCCCCTCTCCCATTAACGTTCTTGATGTTTTCACACCTGAGGAATAACGAGAAGGAACAAAAAAGGAAGAGAAGAAAATACGTCGTTTTCGGGGGCTTCGTTCTACCGCGGGACCTTGTCGCGATACGGTGCGAAAGATACGAAAAAAGTCAGGCCACGAGCAAAGAGTACAAACTGCGTCGACAACGGCGACGACGACGAAGACGACGACGACAGCAAAGTTCATTCGGAACCGAAATTATTATTTCGAAGCCGTAAAACTCTGTTACTTTCGAATGTGATAAATTAGGAGCCAAAATTTTTGAGGCTTGAGAAATATCGACGGGAGCAACGTTAGACGGATCGGTCATAAACTCGTAAATATTCGAAATCATATATCGATTTCTTTCCCGAATGGAGCTGCAAATGATTATGGATTCTGGCTCTGAGACACTCGGCGCTTCCGCTGGATCCATATGGTTGGGGTCGTCGTCGCCACCCCAGCCGTATCATCGATTATCGCCAAACCGCCAGGAGAGTCGAGGCATCGTCTCCAATCAGCAAGTAAGTTGTTCCGCCCACCGTCCTCCCCTATTCCTCCTTCGTAATCTCTCATCTCGTTCGTACATTGATAAAAATATGATTTTTGGCAGGTTAGCATGGGTTACCACGAGGCGACATCACAGCACGTGCTATGGCCGGACAAGCGGGACAAGAGCGTGTCTTCACCGTCGGTAAACAGCGGCGACGTCAACAACACCGGAAGCGCCGTCAGCACGGGGAATCGCGAGCATCCCTCGCTTGCGAACAAGCACTCGTCTTCGTCGTCGACCAACTTCAATCAATCGTCGGGCAACGGATTGAAACGGCGACACGGTAACGAGGCTGCTCATCAGCACATGTCCGGTGAATTGGAGAGGAAACATCCCCGGAGAGACGGTTCGTGTACACATCGTTGATCTTCAACTCTACCCCCCCCCCCCCGCCCAACATCTTTTCCTCTTTCAATTCGAAACCGCAATTCGCAATGAAGAGTCACGCGTTTATCGTGTACGCTACATTGTACGTGAGGTTGTACCAGCTTGAATGATAAACGATTATTCTTCACCTTTTGCCGGCTCGCTACGCTGTACTGCATTGAACCGGACGATGCGAGGATGCTGCGCTCCCGGTCTCGTTTCAACTAATTAAAATTGCTCGTTTCCTCTTGCGCGTTCTATCTTCCTTTATTTCCTTCCCCTCTGTTTCTTTCTCTCTCTTTCACAAGTGATGACGCATCGCACGTCTCGTCGTCTCCAACGAGTTACATCCTGGATCCGGTCCGATCAAAACGATCTTTCGTGTTTCAGGCTCGGTTGGAAGCAATGGCTCTGGCCAGGGTTGGACGTCGACCCAGGTCGACGAATTCGCCGAACACTTGGCAGCGGATTTCGACGGTCCGCTCTCCGCGCTCGCCGCCTCCGATCTCGCTAACGCCGTTGCCTCCTACAACATGAGGTAACCTCGTTCGTCTCAACAAAAAAGTTTACTTCTGTTTTCTTTCGTATTTTGTTATCGATTTATACGTTTTTGTTCGTCATCCGCAGCGAGGCTCTTCTGGCATTACCATCGTTGACGGTTTTCAAACAAGAGGCACCGTCTCCCGAACATCATGCCAACAATACCAAGCAAGTTCAATATTCTTTTTTTTTTTTAATATTCTTGTCTTGTTTGGAATACTGGCTTTTTGACGCACCTAGAAAGCCTGTGTTCCTGGTTTTTGGTACGTACGAGACGACGCTGGAAAACTTCCGGCAGGACCTCTGTTACAGAACTTCCGTTAATTATTGGGATTGTTGGGTCTGAGATACATCTGAATATTTATAACCTAAGCTGAGATTTTGCATTCTTGCAACTTGCGATAATTTGTCTACAAGTATTTTTAAAAAACTTGAAAAATGTGATTATTCTGGGACCGCTTGGGTTTTTTGCGTTATTGATTTGGACCTTCTGGCGAAGACGTGATACAATATTTCATGTTTGGTAAACCCTTCGTTATTCAAAGACGCTCGTCAAATTAATTTTACGGTGTCCCGTAATTTTAAATGTTTCAATGCAATAATGAGTATTGACTATTTTATGTAAAATATTAACTATTTCATATAATATCGTCAATATTTTGTAACGCATATATCTTAATTTTATTAACCCAAACAAACCCAAATCAAAATGGTTCCACAATAAATGTTGGCGCATTAATAAAAGACTTTTAAACACATATCCGCTAATATCTTTCAAATAGCATTCCAAAAAATATTGTGTCCACACGAGAATCACCATATTCGTAATTCCCGTGAAATTTAAAATGCGTTTCGTTTTGATTACTTCGACCCACGACAACCGTATTTCGAAAGTGCGAAAAAAAATGATGAAAAGTGACCATACAAGCGAATCGTAACATTGAATTTTCCACCGCAGTTTGAATCACTCCCAGCACTCGTCGAACAACAGCGTGGGCGTGCTTGGAAGCAGCGAAGCCGACAGTAACAACAACAACACGAGTCACAGTCAGGAAATCGCAACAACAACGGAAATAACAACGAGCAACGGTACGAGTCCGGGTAGCACGACCAGTGTGAATCATCATCATCAGCATCACAATTCTGGGAACGGCAGACACGTCGCTGCAACAACGAATCTTCATCAGTTATTGTATTCCAATAACGAGGATTATCAGCCAAATTCATCGTCCGGGAATCATGTTTCCTCGTCATCATCGTCGTCTCAACAGAGCAATGAATTTAACGAGGACAGCCGGTTAGTGAAAAACCAAAAAAAAAAACTCGTCGTCTCTTCCGGTCGGCGTGTATGATGGAAAAATCGTTTTTTTTTTTCGTCACAGGTTTCAATACGTGCTAGCTGCAGCAACGAGCATCGCGACTAAAATGAACGAGGAAACTCTAACTTATCTCAATCAGGGCCAATCTTACGAGATTAAGTTAAAGAAGCTCGGCGATCTTTCCGCCTATCGCGGTAAAATTCTCAAGGTACTTGCATAATCCAACATTATGAAAATCGTTTCACTGATTGCATCTAAGGAACTGCCGAGAATTTAATTTTTTACATTTTTTAAAGAATTGCCAGCTCCTTGAAATAATACTTTCATTTGCGGATTAACATCTTTTTGGATTATCGAAAAGTTTGCTATAAATTCAAAAATTCCTTCCCTATTTGATTGGGGATTTTTTTTATCGTTTAGACATTTAGAGGATAGCCTGAAGATCTTGAGTACATCGATTTTGTCAAAATCTTATTTTTACGCATTTTGGAAATACTTGAAAGTACGATTTCAACCTTTCCGTCGTGTTATTTTTAGTTCGACGTTTAAAATTAAAGTATTTGGGTAATTAATTTTCAGCTTTTAATCGAATTGCATATGAATATTTTTGGCATTCGTTATTTTTCAAAGAATTGTCAAGTGTTTGTAACGAAAGTTCCTTGTGGAAAAAAATTGTGTGAAATGAATGAGGAATTTGCAACGAATAATAGAACTTCAATGAATTCCCGTTTCCGGATAATAATTCGGAAGACAATGCGAATGTTTAAAGTGAATGGAATTTGTCCAAATCTCACGGCTAAGAAATTAAATGTCTACTAAAGTACGAACGTACTAGAGTGTGTATATATTTCCTCAAAATTATTTTGAGTTTCACGTTTAAATCGAAATAGTTGAAATCCTCATTTCCGCGTCAATATCATTACGTCTATATTATTTAATGTTTAATTTGAAAGAAAAAAGTCCTCTTGAAATTTTTCGATCCAAACAAGATCGAAAAATTCTAAGGCCATGAATTCTGCAAGTCTTAAATGTTTTATTTTCTTTTTTAATTTCTAGAATACTCACAAAAAAAGATTGACAAATTGTTACCTCGGTTACAGTCAAATATTCGGATATGTTTCCACGAGAGACGCTTGCAGTACACCGAACGCGAGCAGATGATGGCTTGGCAACGTGCTCGACCGGGTGAGCGTTTGCTCGAGGTAGACGTGCCCCTGAGTTACGGAATGGTCGACATTGCCCAGTCCGTGCCTTCAAAGAACAGCGTTGAATTCATGTGGGATCCGACCAAGGAAGTTGGCGTCTACATCAAGGTACGAGTGGCCTTCGGAGAAAAGAAGAGATACTCGTTGAGCTCCATTGAACAGTGAATAACCGCTATCTCTTCTTTTGTCCAAAATGTGATCCGTTTGGGAGAGAATTTCACCTTAGACACATCCAATTAAAATAATCAACCTTTATATATCTACGAGCTTTGTTCGAAAAAAAGGTAACTTTGTATTTTTCTAAAAACAATATTTATTCAATATCTATTTTATCCCCGTCAAAGTAATCCACCTCAAATGTAATACACTTGTGCCAGCGGTTTTTGCAATCCTTGAAGATGCATTATCCAGGGATTATTCCATCAATAATCCAGACGCATTGCCCTTTGATTTGGAAAGCCACTTAATTTTTTAAAACAAACCTCGCGTATATAAATTATCCCAAATTAAATCGAGCAAAGATTTTTCTTTTCCTGAAAAAAAAAAAAAAATGTTTCTCGTGTTAACCATAATTTATTATGTTATTTTATATTATTTATTATTATAATTTTTATTTTATTTTTATATATTTTATTATTTATTATTATTTATTATGGCCTCGTAATAAAATGTGCTACGATAACTTATTTAATCCCACGCTGCCATAGACCTAATAACGATTATTGTACAATTGGATTCCAGGTGAATTGCATAAGCACCGAATTCACACCAAAAAAGCACGGTGGTGAGAAGGGTGTTCCTTTTCGAATACTCGTGGAGACAAGACTACCGGGTGGACCGCGTCTTCACGCGGCTTCTTGCCAAGTCAAAGTTTTCAAACTGAAAGGCGCCGATCGAAAGCACAAGCAGGATCGAGACAAAATTCTTCGCAGGCCTCCACACGAACAGGAAAAGTATCAGCCGAGTTACGACTGTACCGTTCTTTCGGACGTAAGCGAATCTTACATTTTTTTACGTTACACATCGAAAACGCAGAAAAATATATGAAAATGTTGATCCCTTATTGTCGGCCGTAACATTTTTACAGATCCCACTCGATTCGTTGTCGTCCTCCGGTTCATCCAGTCCTAACGAAGTGGGCAATTCATTCGTCGTAACGTCCGATGCAATGTGAGAAAAAAAACTCGTTTATTGGCATTTTTAAAACGCTATCTTGTCGCTTGGAAACGTTGGGGTTGATTTTTTATTAGAGAGATTAACTTTGTTAACTTTTCACAGATTATTCCTCGTCATACGCAATGCTGTGCATTTCTTAATAGGTTTATCCATAATTTATATACTTTTATCGGGAACCCTTCGTATTCCGTCATAATCATTTATCCAATGATTAAGTTGATGATTAATTTAATTTCCGAAAAATGAAAGATTACAGAAATTTCATGCTAGACGGATGTTTAGGGAAAAAATCTCGTTGGAAGATTCGGTTACAAATATAATATTCTTGACACCCATAAACAGAAAATTGCGATAAAATCGGTTTTTCTTTCCATCATAACAAAGCGGAGTCTCGAGTTCAATCATCAAACGTTTGGTAGTGGGTTCGTAGTTTCAAAATTATAGACAATCTGCCTTTGATTGACAGTCCATCGCAAAGCCGAGTTCTGGAGAATGGAAACACGTCATCGAGTTCGGTAGTGGGAATCGAAGGAGGAGGAGGAGGAGGAGGAGGAAGTGGTCAGGCGTTGTCTCAAGCTTCAGTATCCTTCATGAGTGCGCTGGAGACCAGCAAAGAGGAAATCCCCTCGGAGCGTTCCAGTTCGCTGATGGTGGTCGACACAACCGCCAAGGCGAAAGGACTGATCCAGTCGACGGTTTTGCCGACGAGTTGTATCGCGCATGAGGAAGCGCCGGCAAGTTCGGTGGATCGATCGAGTCTCGAGGTGGCCGCTGATTCGTATCAATTGTCGGCTGACGCTAACGTGGCCCAAACGAACGCTTGGTTGCGTGCGCGACGTTTCAACTCGTTTCAAGCGACTTTCGCGAGTTTCTCCGCCCAGGACATATTGCGTCTATCGCGGGACGATTTGATACAAATATGCGGGCTGGCGGATGGGATCAGACTCTTCAACGCTCTTCACTCGAAGGCGCCACAGCCTAAGCTCACGCTTTACTTCGCCATCGAGGGTAGCGCGGTGTCACCCTGGAGAGTCATTTATCTCGAGAATCTCAACAGCGCCCTCTTGGCATCGAAACTCCTCGCTACTCTCAATCTACCCCACGATCGACTACATTCCGTTCTCATTCAAGGACCTCAAGGTGTTCACGTATTGGTGTCCAACGAGTTGGTCGCGAACATCAAGGACGAGAGCATGTATTTGGTTGAAACTATCAAAGGTAATTGAATTGGACAAGTGCGCCAATCGAACATTTTTTCAAATGTCGATTCAAACGTGCCAAGACACACCGGCGGATGGTTCCATGTCACTTAATCACGCGACAAAATATCATGGACAAAATATCACGACGATAAAATGTCCCCGGAAAGCTCAGAAACGAACAAACCTAAACAAACCCAAACAACGATGCTTTGTTTGAGTGATGTTTTGTCGTGTGATATTATGACACGCTATCCCGACAGTTATGTCGTCGGACAGAATCGTGTGAATGATGTTGTTGCAGCGGTTTGAAGTTTCTTCGTGGTGGATTCGATGTATTTACATTCTAAAAGCAACAGACTTCATAACCGAATCGTATTTCGATATTACGTAACAAACTTCCAACCTGTCGACGCACAACGTATTTGCGATGTCATCGAGTGGAAGGAATCGATTGCATTGTGAAATCGTTACGCGACTGCGATGCAATCGGTATCGACCACAAGTTACGACAATTACTAAAGCGCAACTGAAAAATACGTGCGAATGAAGTTATGCGTTTTCATGTAACGTGCCCCGACGCATTTTTATCGCTTTTGTGTATTTGTGGCACGTTTGAACGAACATCAAAGAATTCCAATGAGTATCTTATTGCTTCAAGGCTCAATTTTGTTTTTCAGTGCCAGACTGTTCAAACGAACGTTACAAGCTACTTCTCAAGCCGTCGTCTTCCTCGTCGTCCCGTTAGATAACCGCCAACCCGCGGTTATCATTATTACGAAAACCTCTTTAGCTCGTAGGATATTATTAATTAATTGTATCGCGTTATACTCATCCTGTTTCAGGAGATACTCGAGATTAAATAAAATTATATACACACACCGTGTTGTACATTGGTACACACAAAAAAAAACACACACACACACAGACACACACATACGTAAAAATATATATATTTTTTTAATAGTCGCAATAATGCTCATCGTTTAATTATACAATGAAGAATGTATCGTAATTCGTTCAGATATATATATACATATATACAGATATATATATATACGTATATACAGGTCCACGTCAGCGGCCTTATTTGTTTTTCCTTTTGCTCTCCTTCAATCGCTTCTTTTCGAGCTTTTGCCGCTCTCTCTCCGTTAAACTCTTGTACAGCTTATACCCGATTAACACTGAAATGAGAAATGCGAGAAATGAGAAATGCGAAGCTATTTGATACCAACATTTTTTTTTCGGAGTTTCGCATGCTTGGAAGAAAGTCCTTTTTGAGTCTGACAGAAGCGTGGCACGGACACGACGATGCTTTTTACAGATAACGTAATTTACACTCAAAGCGTGATCACGGACGGACGACTAAAGTTCGAAAAACACGTCGATAAAATATTATCTCAGTTGAAAGAAATTTCGGGCCGCAATTGGTACATCGTTTTTTTTTTTCTTCTTTTTAGTAAAGTTCTTTCATCAATCGTAGGTCCAGCTGCACCGATAAGACTGATATTCAGCGGAGCGTAAAACATCCGGCAATTTGCGAGTCTGTTTCCAGACTATGCCACAAAATTGGTAGAAAGTATGCCTCGGCAAGCGACTATTAATAGTGGTCGCGGCTGGACCACTTGTTAATAATAGAGCACCACGGTTTATATCGCGCACGTGTATTTTTTATTCAACGCCACCTCTCGAATAATTTTGGAGTTGAATCGTCCGCGCTCTTGTCAGACATGATTTTGCATCCGGTTTCGTGTAAGATTAAATATTGAACGAAATACTCAACGGAATATGAGAGCGACCAATCCCAAAAACCCGAAGAGCATGAGGAACTGCTGCATTTGTCCACTTCCATTTCCGGTTGGTAAATGACCAGCCGCGCCTTCACTCATCAGCTCTTGCCGAAGATTTTCTTTATCCTCGTCGGATAGGCCACTCATCGAATCGAGCACGCTCAGAAGTTCTTCTGGAGTTGGGATTCGGTTTTCCGCGCTTTCAGCACCAGGCGGCACGACGTCGTCGGGATCGGACGCGACTGCCCCACCGATGAGGACGCACACGGCGATCGTCAGTATAAACCCGGGTTCCATACTTTTAGCTGGCTCGATATACGGCTGTTCGAGACTACGCCACGTGTTGAACGGTCGAGTGAGACTATTAGGCACGAAACCCTGCCACGTCTCGAGACCGCCAAGATTCTCATTATTTTTCGCTCCAGCTGCTTATCGATAAACCGGCTCTATAGGGCGCGCACCGCATTGGCTGATCCCCCGATACTATTTGTATCTTATCTTCGTGGACATGCTGTTTTTTTTTTTTTTCATTTCAAAACTTATCGTAATTTGAGAAGTAACCCGGTTCGTGCCAAGCTGGCATACGAAACGTCAAACGTGAAGTCCTTGATTTTAACGGTTGAAGATATTGCCTGCGGACATTTTTCTTTGCCGATAAAAGCTTTGTGTATTGAATAACGAAAATGTTTGTTTCTTTCTTGTAAATAATCTTTTCAAACTTGACAAACGTGCGTTCACATTGAAGATGTTTTCAGGGCTTGAAGTTGCGGCGAAAAATTGGTTTTTGGCGTTTATTAACGGATCGCGTTCAATCACACTCATCTTATTCCCGCTGTTAAAAATGGATTCGATAAATGTGGCGACGTGGAGCCAGTGCAGCCAGATCACGTGTAAAACTTACCCCCTCTCTAGGTTCTTACACGCCGATCACACAATCAAAGGAGCGCCTGTGCGTGGGCGAGCGACGCTCGGTGAACTTCGGAGAGAACCGAGCGCAGTCGAAGTTTCCCGGCCGCGTCTTCGGCAAATACATCAATGCATGAATGCTGAGCACGTTCGTGTGCGGCCAAGTCGAAACGAAACGTCGAAGGAAAAAGCAATCCGAGCACGACTTGCGCGTGACGTCACTCGACGGCACGCGCGCGACTTTTAAATTATTCCAATGCTTATTAAAAACAAGTCAATCGTCTATTCGGCCGAGAATAGCAAGTACCGAAAAGTGCGGGTATATTACAAGCGATCAGATGGTCTTGGGACAACGAAAAAATCGGCCGCCCTTTCAAGCACGAGAAAACCTCTATAAATTTCGAAAAAAAATCCTTAATAACTGCGAAAAAAATGCGAACTTACGAGACGCGAAAAACAAGTCGATCATTCATCCGGCCGCGAAAAGAATGTATCAAAAAGTGCACATATACTATAAATGATCGGATGGCCTTGTTCGTAGCGTGCCCGGTTTCGAACCCCAGGGGCGCGGGATCGATCCGCGCACTCGGATATTTTTTTTTTCATCATTATTACTATTAATTCTTATTTGATTAGTTATGTTTATTAATTATCATAATTATTTGTGTTGGTTACCGTTTTGTGTCAAAAAATTTATCGTGCACTCTGATCGCTTATTTTATTAGTTAGTACGTTAATTAAAATATAAAAATAAATCTAAATTACATCTTTATAGAGTTCTAAAAAATTGTTTGTGCTGGACTCGCACCCGTCCCGATACAATATAAATTGTAATTCATAAAAGTAAGCGGAAATATTTTTATATTTGTATTATTATTATATTAATACAAATATAAAAATATTTCCGCTATTATATTCATTGCAATATAAAAATATTTCCGCTACTGTATTCATTGCACTATTGATTAATTATTGCACAAGTGATAAGATGGTCCTGTTGGAAGCATTCATGTCTACGGTCTGTGAGGGTCTGGGATCGCTTCCCGAGTCTGGTCCTTTCCTATTTTTAATTGATATTTTTTGTATTGGGCGAATTGTTTATTCGTGAAACAGTGCGTCAATGGTCAGTGCTTATATTCGTATTATTACAATATTAATTATCATACTTTCATCGATCGATAAAGCATTATCTCGAAAAGTAAGCCAATCATTCATCCGACCACGAACCACAAGTGGATAGTAGTGCATCTGTACTACAAGTGATTAAATGGTCCCGTTGGTAGCGTACATGTCTACGGATCGTGAGGGTCCGGGATCGAATCCCGAGACCGTGATTTTTTTATTTTTAAGTAATTTTTTTTTATGGGGCGAGTTGTTTATTAATGAAACACGACGTCAAGGGTGAGTACTTGTATTCATATTATTATTATATTAATTATCGTACGTGCATCAAGCGATAAAACATTATCCCCAACAATGAACTGATCATCCAGCGAATCTTAAGTACGAAATAGTGCACTAATATTGCAAGAGATAAGGTGGTCCCGTTGGTAGCGTACATGTCTACGGATCGTGAGGGTCTGGGATCAAATCCCGAGACCGAATTTTTTTTATTTTTAAGTAATTTTTTTTTTATGGGGCGAGTTATTTATTAATGAAACACGACGTCAAGGGTGAGTACTTATATTTGTATTATTATTATATTAATTATCGTACGTGCATCAAGCGA